>BROF01002234.1:21761-49989 GCA_024346535.1 Eptatretus burgeri | reverse complement strand
ATATATATATATATATATATATATATATACACACACACACATGTTTATTTCAATCGTAATGTGTTTATTTATGGCTAGGTCGAGCTTCCTCGATATCTTCTCGAAACCCAAGAACCGAACCCCCACTTTCTCATTGGTTCTTGGTTTCCACAATTGCAGTTTCAACAATTGTAGCATTTTCCAGGAACCTAACCCCCGTGATGTTGGAGGATTTCCTGTATATAATTTCATTCCTGACAAAGTCATAAACTATGACACCCAGAAAAGTTCAGATAATATTATCAAAACCTTACAATGAGTAATTCTCTGAAACACAATGAGTAATATTTAGTTTTTATAACGTAGTGCAGAAAAATAGGTAATTATACATAAGAAGAAAAATTCTCAGCAATTTGGTTCTTCTCCTGTACTTGTAAAATGAAAAATGTAAAACGTTGATGTTTCTTGGGCTTTTGTAAAATCCCATTCAGATAACTTTATGAATGCCCCTCATGCATTGTTATTTTCCGTCTGTTCACAAACGGGCTAAAACCAATCACTCTTCAAAAATGTCGGGAGGTTCTCTTATGTATGATCTCATGTTTCCTGAGAATATTTCTGAATACGTGCAAGATTATATCTGTAATAATTGCTATCTTGCCATGCTTGCTAATCTCCTGTGATATATGTGAGGACTGTTCATTTAACCTTTACACAGGAAGTTGTTCATCCAAAAAACAATTTTGCTTTCGTTATGGGCCTTAACCCCACCCTCAAAAAAGTAGCATGGCATCCATGCAATCTCCATGGACATTTGTTTTGCTTCCGTAGAAATGTTTTCTTCCCTTTCTCGTGTTAATCTACTTCTACAAGATCAATCCAGAAATGATCATTAAGTCAATCTATGATATCCTGAGTTTCCAAGTACAAATTTACATATGGGGAAGTGATGACGGTGTTCAAAAAGAAATGGGTTACAATGACCATTCCGGAGATCGGCTGTGCCATTATGTATGTTAGAAGGCTAATAATGTGAATCTTCATTCATTCCAGTCATATATTCACGATTAGTGCTTATAAATTGAACAGAGTTAAAAAAAATTAATCTTCTGTTTTGACCCTTGTGACCCTAAGTCCCCACCCCATGGCATGAATGGGGGATCAAATCCCCAAAATCGTTACATATTTCATCTGTCTCCCAATGTTGATTGCATATGCAAGGTTTCATGAAGAAATGTTTTAAAATGTGCCCGTAATTGCATTTTTTGTATTTCATCTTTTCACCCCACAAGTGGTGAAACCAAAATTATACTACTCTCATACATTATTCTATTCTTGGTGCCATTTGGTGATGATAACTACAAAATTTGGTGAATTTCTGTACAATCTTTTAGGAAGAGATAGCATGACGGACATACAGTAGATGGAGCCCCCCCCCCCATTTATTTACTTTTTTTAAGTGTGGGGATAATGAACAGCCTTTTTATTAGATTTGTAAATTATGAAGTGAATGTGATGTCCTAACAGTTAATTGAGCATGAGACAGGAAGGAGATATTTATATGAGAGAAGGAAAACCTTACTGGCCAATTGTGCTGTGTTGGTGGCCCATGAGTTTGTGACTTGACTGGAATCAGAGCGTTTTTGCCATCAGTATAAAAGGAGAAACAGACACTACAGACATTTGTTGATTTTCCTGCATTGTGACATGTCCTGTGTGTCGATTGGTGGTGCAGACCACATATATGTGCTCTGGCTGTTTCTCGTGGCCCTGGCATTCAACTGGAACATGTGGATGGTGCCTATGCGTGCGGCCTTTCCACTGGGTCAGAATGGGCCCTGGGCCCTCTGGTTCACAGGAGACTATGTGAGCGATGCACTGTACTTGGGCGACATTCTGCTTCTCCAGCCACGTTTGCAGTTCGTACATTACGGGGATATCATTGTGAGCTGCACTCAGTCTTGCCCACATCATCACCAATAAACACAGAACCCATTTAAGCAAATAAACAGGAAGTAGCACTATCTCACAAAAAAAATTTCAATAACTTGATATTCATTCTACCATTATACTTAACATATATTGTACGAGTATATGCTATTTGATTTACATATAAGGAAAGTTCTGGCCCAGAAAGGCTTGCTATTGCAAACAGTTCATGTTATTTTGCATCCAGATGAAGAATGGGTGAATTAAATCAGCTGTTCTGTCTGGAATTTTTTGGATGTAATATACCCTTTATCAAGTGAATTACAGGGTGCCCCACAGAAAACCAGGAAATTTGGTACAGTTTATTTTAAACAAAACAAAAGCAAACTTAGATGTAGTGTAAAACAAAGATACAAATTTGATAACTGCTGCATTCTGAAATAAAAAAAAAACGGTAAGAAAATTTACATGTGAGTTTATTGATATGGTAAAATACGGCAAAAAAAATCTCAAAATCTCAAATTTCCTGGTTTTCTGTGGGGCACCCTGTAGATAATAAATGGGACTGTACCTTGAAACTGCTGGAAGGCTTCTTCGAAACAAAGCATGTAAGAAAAAAATTGGATCTCAACTCAAATCTGGCAACATATTGAGAAATGAATTTGAAACAAAAACTAGAAAGTTGCAAGAGACAGGTCCAGAAAGAGGAATTGCAGAAAATGTGTACAGAAGCACTGAAGAGGTCTGCAAGGAAGGATAAGCAAAACTACATTGAGGAATTAGTAGAAGAACAAATAGCATCCTGAAAAGGGGATATGGGAACAGTGTATAAAATAACCAGATGGTTGACATCAGGTTGAAGGATGTGAGAGAAACCAGTGAAAGATGTCATGGGTATATGCTCACTTCAGAGAAAGAACAGATGGGAAGGTGTGCTGGACACTTTAAGGAGGTACTTAACATGGTGGATGGTGGGAGAACTAATTTATATTGTAGGAATGGCAAGAACAGATTTATGCATCAATACTAGTCCTCTTAACGAAGCTGAAGTGAGGGAAACCATATAGACTTCAAAGAATAGGAAAGTGCCAGGGATGGATGGTATAAATGTGAAATAATATGTATTAAAAGAGAATTAGTAAGTTTCTGCACACCCAGGTTTTATTTTTGTCTGGTCTGACTGACGGCAATAAAATATCCCAGATGGAGCATGATTGTAAAAGCAATACAGTATATGGTCTCATAGAAGTTATAATTACTTAAAAGCACAATAACCAATGCAGTATAAATGTCATTAATTTACAAGAAATAATATGTGGCCAATCAAAAGGTTCTACCTACAAGATACTCATAATAGTCCATGACATGCCCAAAAAGTGAGGTGTGAATACAAATGAAAAATGCATTTATATATTATAATACTAAATATACTCCCATAGAGTAATACCTCGCTTAGTGCTCAGGATCCGTTCCTGGAAAAGAGAGCACTAATCGAAAATGTGCTAAAAGTGGTTATTATGCCATTGTTTAGATGGAGATGCGTTCCTGACAGCTTTATTTCTTCGACATGAGCAGTATATGATTGCTTCATTGGGGATATCAGTAATAGCACTAATAATAATAATAATAATAATAATAATAACAATAATAATACTACACATGGTACAGATATTATTTTTTAAACACTAATACAGATGGTAACCTATAACACAGAATATTCAGCACCCACAGCATCTCCACTGATTGGGATGCTGTGAAAGTTACTGCGGTGTTTAAACCTGTCAAACCAAGCTTAACTAGATTTCCATCTTCTCCGATAAACTGCTCCTTGAATGAGTCAACTTTGTTTTAGTTAACAAGGATATGGAATGGGCAGAAGCTTTTATCTTGTCTGCATTGTTAAGATTTGTTCTAATAGTCAACATAGCTAAGAACGCATGACCCACTTCCACCTGATTGGCTCAGAACATGTACATACAAACAATGGTGGTGGGTGCATGTACTCGGCCAGTGCTGCGTGTTATGGAATTTCTTCTTTTATTTTTATTTTTGGTGTTTTCATTTTTTTAAAAACATTAACGAGGACAAAGAGGTCTGTAATGATTCATCATTCTCCAGGGTAGCCCTAACAGAGGTATTTCTGTGTGTTGAAAAAATATATAAGCCAAAACCTTGGCTTACCTTGCACTTTTGTGAGTATCTTGTTTGGAGAACGTTTTCAATGGCCCAAATAACAATAATAATCTTATAATTGACATTGCCACTGCAATTGTTTCTGCAGACAGACAAAAAAGAAATGAAAAAAAATTATCTGCATTCACTCCGCTTCAAGGTAATGGCATCTTTATTACCAGTAACAGCCTCATCTTTATCATGCCATCATAATATCCCTCATCTTGCTGGTCCCATTGACAGTGTATGAAGTACAATCATCCACATCATAATCATTTTGATCACATGCATTATCATAATATTTTTGTTGTGATTAAATATGCTTTCAAAGCAAATGCCGTGGCCAGGATTTTAGTCACTGTAACGCAATATTTGTAAACAATAAAACTTTATGGCTTTGTACCGCTGTACACCATCAATAAACTGCAAAAACCCATAGATACTTCTCGAATCACACCACCATCAAACCTAAAAACCCGCTTCCTTTGGGAGTGATCATGCAAGATCATGTGACGTGCCATTGTCTTTGTCAAGTGACCTTCTGTGAGCAGGAGCTTTTCATGAGCCGTCTTTCTTTTACTGACATTTTCGTGATTTTTCCTGGAATCTTGGCTTTGAGTTGCATGAATATGCAAAATTTCAGCTTTCAAGCTCACCTACAAAGTACTAAATATTTATGTGCATGCTGTGGTATGTTTGTGGGAAATTCCACATAAAACTATTATGAGGTACTTAGACAAACCATCAATGGTCAGAAATGAAAGTGGACATCTTGGGGAACCTGTAGAAACCAGCAATATCATACTCTCCATTTCCCTGTTTTATTAAAGATGAATTAAAGCAACAGAATATGGGTATTGTAACCTTAGAAATGTTAGTTTCATTGGTAAAATTTTTATTTTACTGTACATTTTTTGTGACAGTTATTTTGAGTGTGGTGACTCAGAATGTGAACTTTGGTGTCTCTTTTATGTTTTGATGATGTTCTGTCTCCCTATTCGGGTTTTCTGGCATCTACCCTGTCTGATGAAATAATGGATTCGTACATAACGCTTCTTGTCCATTGCATCGAGAAAAATAAGGAGTCCAGTGTTGATAATGTTTCTTATGATTTTTACTCCAAATCTCCCTTAATTTATTGGAAATATGACAGTCTAACGGCAGAGAAATATAGATCATAATTGTGATCAGAAAAATAAAATTCGGACCGCAAGTAATCCCGTATTGATTTTCGTGTCAGTCCCGTTATGTACGAATCATCATCTTTCGTCGGACGCAAATAACACTAGCATTAGAAAATCTTGCCGTCTTGCAAACTTCCTCGATTGATGGATATAATAGGCACTTGTAAGCGTGTCAGCACATTTCCATTCACCGTCGAGCGCAGCGTTTGTCTTCGTGTCCGTGTCTTTGCGAGAGCCGTAACGTACGAATCCAGCGTGAGGACGCCGAGCCGAACGAGGTGACTCGCATTTGTCTGATAATTCTTCATTTTAATCAACACCAGAATTTTTTTGGTGCTTCGTGAGGATCCGAGAGGTAAGAATTATGTTTTTCTTTTCATGTTTAAAGTGATTCTTTTCAAAAGTTCGAAAGAAATAGATTCGATTTTAACGTTCTTTTTCGCTTCCAAGTGTGGCTTTCTTTGCTACTGAACTCGTCTGTGTTTTCTTCATAATTTATAACATCGGACTCTCTCAAAATGTTTTTTTTTTCTTTTTCCGGTCACATATTGAGCCTGTTTAAAAAGGCAAAGTAAAAATTATCTGTTTCTTATCCCAAAATATAATATTTACGTTGTTTTTTTCATCTGATTCCGTACATAACGCTGACGCCAAGCTCGCAATTCGAACGTGTATTTACAGTGTTGTTAACAAAGATATGGAATGGGCAGAAGCTTTTATCTTGTATATATTCAGTAGTAACTTTAAAACCGGACGTGCTGCAGGTCTAAAAATTTAGATTTACCTATTTGAATACATGCAGATTAACATAATGGGTTGCATTTCATGTTTCCCTAAACTTTTTTTTTGCCCTTTACGTAACAGTATGTGTACCAACTTTGTGAGCCATGCACTTTTATGAGTAAGTGAGTCAGTCAGTGAGTGAGTAAATTAGCCCACAATAACATATCCACACAATCTCTCTATACGGCTATAAATTGTCACCCAGGTGTTTCGCATTCAGGGCAATCACATCAATGTGCGTACTTTCCCTCAGATGTTAATTAAAAGGGATGTCCCATCTGCCAGCATTAGTTTGTTGACATTAAATATCCGAAAGTGCCCTTTGCCAGAGTATGCCAGTTATTGCCAGCACCCTGGCTAAATTCCAAATTCCAACAGCTTTCAATCGAACGTCAGGCCTGTTTTGTAAAAGATTTGGGCCAAAAACGTTTTCTGGCCAACCCCACAAGGTGGAAATAACTGGCACAGGTAATGTAGTCAAACGTTTTATGAATCTACAACATTCACAACACCAAAACATTTTTTCCCCTTCTGTTCTTTAAAGCTTCCAAATTGCATGAGCTGTAACACACTGAACATTATTTCAGGGGTCATATTAAATCTTTTCCCAACACCTTCAATCTCTTTGATGAGGAAAAAAAATAAATGAGACCTTGGCACCAAATCAGTTAAGAAGACTTGTATAAGTAATTACATATCGGTATAGCTTTCCTTGCCTTTATCGGATAATTCTTAGCTCATGCATTGTCAAACAAATATATCAGAGACATTGATAAAGGATTAGATGAGGAAATGACCCAGGTTGTAGCTGCTGTGATTGATTTGACCGTTTACTCACCTCACCTCCCTCTCCCTCTCCTTCTCCCACAAACAGTTTGATGTTGTATCACTATTACCTCTTGATCTGCTCTACTTTGTTGTTGGGTTCAACCCCCTTCTCAGGATCCCTCGTTTTTTAAAGGTGAGCCATTATGTTACGACACTGCATAATCACTCATGACTTACAGATCACTCAGTTATGCTGAAGATAGCACACCCAGTATAAATATAGCAGATCCACTCATTCGTTGCTATTTTTCCCTACCTTTGGAACAAACTTCACATTCTCTTCAATCTTATTCTTCCCTCCATGTCTTCAACACAACTGTTCACTACCATCTCAGATTGTCCCCAATCCAAAACCATGATCTTCTCTATCCTCGTTAAATTCTACCCTCCTCCATCAAAATTCCCAGTTTTCCCTCCTTGGAGTTTCATTCTGTATGCAATAAGCTTGTTGATATATACCAGGCCGATGAAAGATCCACTTGTTACCTCTGCAACCGAAGGTAGATGGAGGTTATGTTTTCGCCCCTTTCTGTCTCTCTATCTGTTTGTTACTTACGAAATCTAAAGATTTCGTAAGTATATTTCATGACTTCCGTTTCTGTTTGTTACTTACGAAATCTAAAGATTTCGTAAGTATATTGATGACTTCCGTTTCTGTTTGTTTGTTTGTTTGTTTGTTTGTAGGCACGGTAACTTGAGAACGGAAGAAGCTACCAATGTCAAATTACACCACGTGATTCAGGAGGGTGATGGCTAGCGCTGATTAGATTTTGGTCAAAATCGGTCAAAGGTCAAGGTCACAGTGAGGTCAAACATAATTCCGTAAATTCACGTGGAGAAATGGAGTATTTTTGCTTCGCTCGACGTTACAAGTTCGTTTTAACTTCGATTTTAATTTTGTCTTCAGTTTTTGTGATCGCTTAGGACACTTAAAACTCGGTTGTCGAAATTCTGGTAAAAATCGGATGTTTTGGAGACGTTTTAAGATTGTACAAAAAATATTTCACTCGACGAGTCACGGGTTGTCCCATGATGCAGTGTGCTCGAGCAGACGCATCGTTGAGTCACGTTAAGGTTTTCCGTGTGCGGGCTGACGGTGTTTTCGATAAAGATGGTGTTTAAAAGCCATTTTTTATCCCAATAAAGGTTATCATCGCATGCTTGACTTACTAAGCCGTCAGATTATGTAAAGATTGTTGGTGGATGGCCGAATATTACGGTTTTGTGACTGATAAAATAATATTAAATAAATGCGTGGAGAAATGGAGATTTTTGCTTCGCTCGACGTTACGAATTAGTTTTAACTTCGATTTTAATTTTGTCTTCGGTTTTTGCGATCGCTTAGGACGCTTAAAACTTGGTTGTCGAAATTCTGGTAAAAATCGGATGTTTTGGAGACGTTTTAAGATTGTATAAAAAATATTTCACTCGACGCGTCACGGGTCGTCCCATGATGCAGTGCGCTCGAGCAGACGCGTCGTTGAGTTACATTAAGGTATAATTGCGTGGAGAAATGGAGATTTTTGCTTCGGTCGACGTTACGATTTTTGATGGTTTGGTACAGAATCATCGTAGAAACCTCTGGTTTGCGTCGCTACCTTCTCTCAAGACAGCTTTTATTAGACGATGTCAGAGGTCAAGTTGACGATTTCGTAAGTACCAGTCTATGACTGCTTGTTTGTTTGTTTGTTTGTTTGTAGGCACGATAACTCGAGAACGGAAGAAGCTACCAATGTCAAATTAAACCACGTGATTCAGGAAGGTGATGGCTAGTGCTGATTAGATTTTGGTCAAAAATCGGTCAAAGGTCAAATATTCGATTTTTGATGGTTTGGTACAGATAACTCGAGAACGGAAGAAGCTACCAATGTCAAATTACACCACGTGATTCAGGAGGGTGGTGGCGAGCGCTGATTAGATTTTGGTCAAAATCGGTCAAAGGTCAAGGTCACAGTGAGGTCAAACATCCAAAACATTCGATTTTTGATGGTTTGGTACAGAATCATTGTAGAAAATTCTGGTTTGCGTAGCTACCTTCTCTGGAGACAGCTTTTATTAGACAAGGTCACAGGTCAAGTTGACGATTTCGTAAGTACCAGTCTATGACTGCTTGTTTGTTTGTGACCAGGATAGCTCAAAATTCTTTGGACGGATTTGGACAAAATTAGGTGGACAAGTTGGGTATGTAACAAGGAAGAATTGACTCGATTTTGGTGAAAATCCAGATCCGAATGCTAGAATTTTCTTTATTTTTAAAGTGATTCTTCACCATTCAGAGATGGGTTCAAAAACGATGAGTTGGTTCGGTGACAAGAACAAGCTGCTTATATTTTGGTTCAGGTCCAAATAAAGATCTGTTCTATCAGTGGGATACAAAACGTAAGCTGTTCAGCCTGGCGGAGGTGTGAGCTCTTTCGAGTGCCATTCTTGTTGAGTGACGAATCCAGGCCAATTAAAGACCTGCTCGTTGAGTGATGAATCCAGACTAATGAAAGTTATACAGTACTTATTTTTCTGTATAAAAAGTTGAGGCTCTTGGAGGAGCGAGAACATAGAATGGATCAGGAATTAACAGAACAAAAGGAACTGGAGAAAGAGAGGGGAGGGACACACCATCAGCAGGAATGAGGGACACATCACATGGAGACTTTGACAATTAAGGGATTTGGGGACTATTGATGGGTATGGGAGGATGCATGAGGTGGATAAGATGGATACAGAAGCAGATGGAAAAACTGGAAATTTGGAAAGAGGTGGCTTGGGGAGGGGTAATGGAGGTAGAACAGATCATAGTTTTGATGGTGGTAAACATGATCTGAGATGGTGGTTCCCATAGTGTGCTGCCTTTTTGGCTGCTGGTTGCATCATTAGTTTGGGGTGCAGCTATGCCGCTGATGCACTGCCCCTATTACCAGTATGCTGGTGCTCATTTCGCCGACCTCAGAAGGATGACAGGCTCAGTCAACCCAGGCTGATGACAGGCTGGTGTTAATTCAGTGGACAACGGGGCTCAAACTCAGGACCAAGGATCCCAAGCCACCGCCCTAACCGCGAAGCCAACATTAGGCTGAGATGGTGGTAAACAGCTGTATTGAATACCTGGAGGGAAGGATGAGATTGAAGAGAATGTGAAAGTTGATTCTACAGGTGGGAAAAATGAAAAATGCTTTTGATTTTTTTTGGTTGAGTGATGAATCGACAACAATGAAACATCCGTTTATTGAGTGATTAATCCAAACCGATGAAAGATCCACTTGTCGGGTGATAACTGAACGACGATGAAAGATAAGCTTGTTGACAAATTGAGGTCAATGAACTCTATCATGCATAAAAATGAGATGCCAAAGCGATACTGATATATCACTATAATACTATTTGCTGTGATGTACCTCTCTCCCCGAGCACTCCCACTACTGTTTTCTTCCCCTTTCCCGAGTGAGTGGATGCTGCATTGGATTGTGTTTGTGATGTCGGTGTGATCGAGGGTGCGTGATCGTGGATTGAGTGAGCAGGTCGGGATGTGGACGCGGGACGATGATTGGATAATAATTGAAATGCAGAGAATTTGTTCTGCATCCATCATCATCAGGTTCACTATGTCAGTAAATTAATTTTCGTTCAAAATCTTGGTAGATTAGCAAACCTATACATTTTCGAAAACGTTATGACATGGGGAATCTAAAAATACATGTTGACATTTGCGGACATACCTGCATGGCCACCATTTTGAAAATCCAAAATGGCGGCCATGCAGGTATGTCCGCAAATGTCAACATGTATTTTTAGATTCCCCATGTCATAACGTTTTCGAAAATGTATAGGTTTGCTAATCTATCAAGACTTTGAACGAAAAAAACAGTGAACCTGACTATCATGAAAATCACCATAACATTCATTGATGATCAGTTCATCCTACCTGTGCTGGCTTGCTCACATGGAAAAGTGAATGATAAATTACTAGCTGCCATTACTTCAGTGATATATCCAAGTTGGCAAGTAATGAGACAGATTTCTGTATGAATGTTTTCTTTTGTCGCTTCCACCTTAGTTCTGGACTTTCTTCGAGTTCAACGACCGGTTGGAAGCTATTCTTAGTAAGGCTTTTATCTACCGGTGAGTTGTGCAGCATGGGTTTTTTATTTTACAACATGTGCCGTAGTGCGAATCTCTGATAAACCTTCCACGCATTTCCCATGAGATGTAATAAAATTAACATCAAATCCTCATCAGATTTCATGAGAAATGCATGAAACATTTTTTTAAAGGCTGAACAGGTGGCTATATGATTTATTCAATGGTTATAATTGTACTTCCAGGTTGTGTTTTATGAAAATAAATCTTAAATATTGTGTGGTGTGGCAGGGTAATTCGTACCACATGCTATCTGCTGTACACCCTCCACCTTAATGCATGCCTCTACTACTGGGCCTCCAACTACGAGGAAAATAAAGCTTCTGTTTGGACATATGATGGAGAAGGCAACCAGTATGCAATAATTTTTTTTTCTGTGCCTTTTGCACTCCTACTTTTGTCTTCCCTAAATGTTCAAAAATATCTATTTAATATACCTCACACTTTTAACACAATTCTCATCTACAGCTATAATTCCTGATTTGGAAAATAGAATAGTTCAGAGGTAGTGGATTCAGCTTCGTATCGTTTACCCAGTGTTTGATTCCCATCCTGACTTTAAACTGTCCTCCTGGTGCTTTGCCAGCAGGGCATTGCATCTGGGCCATTGTTGCTTTTGCTATCTGTTTCCTTACTGTTTAATTTGCAATCTTTTTTTTCCCCATTTAGTCACAATTAACGTATGAAAAGAAAATGTACAAACACGATTCTGCATCGTAGATTGAGCAAGAATGCAAAGTTAACATCAAACTGGATTTATGTCCTTAAGGGTTGAGTGCAGATATATTGAATGACAGAATAAGTAGAAAAATAATAATAAATTAATTAACTGAAGTTTGGAAATGAAACAAACATAAAAACCATTCTTGTAAAACTACCCACAATTGCAACATAAACTCGAACGGCACTGAATCTGGATTCGGACCTGAACCAAAATCGAATCGGCTTGTTAAGCATGGTGTTGGCTTTGTGGTTATGGCAGCTGGCTTGGGATATTAAGGTCCTAAGTTTGAGCCCCATTGGCCACTGAATTAACACCAGGTGGAGTTGACTCAGCCTGTCACCCTTCTGAGGTCGACAAAATGAGTACCAGTGTACTGGTATCAGGGCACAGCATCAGTGGCATAGTCGCACCCCAACAAAATGATAGCTACCCGGCAGCCAAGCTGCCATATGCAAGAAGAAGATTGGCTTGTTCTTGTCACCGAACCAACTCATCCACCTCGATTTGTCATAACTCGTGCACAACTTTTTGAAATATCACACTATATATCCTTTTTTGGCGCATCTCTCATGGTGAAGAATCCCATAAAAAATTTTAATTCTCGAATCTGGATTTAAATCCTCACCAAAATCGAACCGATTTATCTTCGTCACACACCCAACCTGTCCATCAAATTTCGTCCGAATCCATCCAGAACTTTTTTGAGATATCATGCCATATGTCATTTTTATCCCTATCACTCAATGGTGAAGAATCACTTTGAAATTCTAGGGTCCAGATCCAGATCTCCACCAAAGTTGAATCAATTCTTCCTTGTCACACACCCAACCTGTCCACCAAGTTTAGTATGAATCCGTCCACAACGTTTTGAGATATCTTGCGATATATCGTTTTTGGCCCTATCTCTCAATGGTGAAGAATTATTTAAACAAGAATGACCACACTGTGCTCACAACCTGCGCCAAAATCCAGTAACGGGCTAATTGGGAAATGCGCATCTAAAGCACTCTTAAAAGATGAACAGCAAGATTGGGAAACACACACTTAATGCGCTATAAAAAGATTAACTCGATACCTTTTATCCATGTCAACCTCTGCCATGGTTATATGTCAGAATGAGCTTATTCATCACATGGTTACAGATTGTTTTACCCCAATATGGGGCCATTCAAAAACTACGTAATGCTATTTTTTTGTAACTTATGTAGCACAACACTTGATTAAATAATATAATGTAACACTTGATTATGTAGCATAACATTACTCTTGATTATGTAACATAATTTAACACTTGATTACCATGCGTTGTGACATACCATGCGCGGGTTTGATTAAACGACCATGTGCCCCACACACGTAACACTTTTTTAGTATGTATGATGTATATGGTCATAAAAAAGGAACTAAAAACCCCCCAGAATAACACGGGCACCAGGTTTCTGTATATACGCTGCAAGATTATGACTATACACAGCTGGAACACCAACAACAAAGCTATTACCTTGGAGTAGCAAAATTATGGCGTTCACAGTGTGAAACAGAAATGTTTTGACTTAAAAATCCATCTAAATCACGTTGGGAAAGTTTAAAATCATCAATGGCGAAGAGAAAGTCACCATGAAACCTGTAAGATCACAGAAGGCAGCGTAGACAACAGCACGCAGGAGATAGGCACGGAACGTCAATCCACTAGCATATTGTAATATCGAACCATGGGTGGACACAAGGTCCAATCTTCCACCCGGTCAGTCACCAATTTAGCAACGGATGGTCCTATAGCGAGGCTGTACGCCATCCACCGGGAAAACCGAAAAGATCTTTACTTTAGTTTCTGATGCACAGCAACTCCAACGAGATCTTTCACCGAAAGCCAGTTCACCCGTCTAAAGGATGTAGTGCCGAGCGATAAACCAAGGTGAACCGCCTTGTTTAAAAACCTCCTCATGAAGGCTCTTCACACCAATTTGTATTGGACATGGTCTGGCCCACATCATTAATTACAATTTCACCTTGAATCAAGCATCAGGTCGACATATCAGTGGCGAATACAGAATATATTAAGGAATGAAAGGGGAAGGAAGAACAAGAAGCAAACACACCGATATAAATAATTTCTCTGATAATAATTTCTCCCACACCACAAGACTTCAACGGCTTACACGATATATCTTGGGGTCCAATTACTCACATGCACTAAAGAAAGGAATAGATCACAAGACAGAAAGCACCTTCTCACCACGTAATGCTTGTGCAGGGCAGCGATGGGCTGATGGCAGTGGTCTCGATGGTAGGAAGATGGCAGGCTGAATTGCTTCTGGGCTCGAGTCTTCAGCCTAATGCACATGTGTGCTTGTATTGCCTGACTCTCGGACCATCGTCCTCAGTTTGCCATTGATAGTTTACCACTCTGTTACACGCAGTCCTCTCCATCATCCTGCTGAAGCTTCGCTCCATCCAAGTCTCACTGAGCCCCGCAGGACTCAACCCAATTGCCCGCTTTCCTGTGGAACAGTCCACTCTCAACTTCACGCAACTGTCTCTGTCCCTCCCCCCCCCCCTTCGGCCTTTATGATTCACGACCATGCATACCTGTGCGCTCCTTGGCTCCCCTTCTCGCTTTTCACAGCTTCTATGGTGTTGAGCAGGTCCCTAAGACTGCCATTCTCCATATAGCTCTTACCTTAGGCACAATCAAAAGACACTTCTTTTGCCTTCCTTGAGGGGGGGTAATTTGCTGCCTTGCAGAGTTGAAAACATTTTATAAAGCAAACACATTAGCAGATTACGAAGGGAAATTATTTAAAGGATAAATAGGGGAGGATTGGTGAGAGAGCTTTCAACACATTACGGAAGGTTGGGGCACATTTATCAGCTTGTGAACACATTTTGATACATGTCCTATCATTTAACAAAGAAACCACACACTTATGCTCGATGTTTATTCATGACATATCCTGTTCCCCCCTATGGCTGGCCATTCCTGCAACAATATTATAATACATATGAAATGCCATTTTTTAATTTAAAATAGAATAAAACAGGAAGCCAGTGTTGCTTAGAAGACTGAGGAATATCATTTCAGGTTTTCTTTTTTAATCTGTGGTTGCACACTGAGAAAAATAATCTGAGCTAGTCTGTGGTTGCATGCAAAACTTCTACTATTGGATTACAAGATAGAATATCATTACTATGTGTCAGATTTGCAATCGAGATCTTGTCCATTGTTTGATAAAACTTATGCACACAGAATCATGTTTTCGATTTCATAATCCATAATATTTGCCATAAGGTATAATGACTTCATCCGATCAATGGGTACTGCATTTCTAAGAAAAATACAAAAGTTCCTGACACAATTTTGATTGACCATCGAAAACATTTCGTTTCTAAAGTCACCTCTGCATCACTGACTTTTAATTATATCGCTTGGTGAATAACTTTTACTTACCGTCTTTATATTACAATCAATTTCTACTTCTCAAAAACGATACATATTGCATCACGTATGTAAGACAATGGATTCTGAACTTCCAATGCGAGTGTATTGGCACATATTGCCTGTATTTTGCTTCTCAGCTACATCCGCTGCTACTATTTTGCGGTGAAGTCTCTACTGACCATTGGTGGCCTTCCAGATCCCACATCTCTTTTTGAGATCTCATTCCAACTGCTCAACTACTTCCTGGGTGTCTTTGCTTTTTCTGTCATCATTGGACAGGTCACACCCATCCACCTGTGCATGTCTCACTGTCTATGTATTGTCCTCTGCATGTACAATATTCTGCTTTAAATTGTTTGGATACACAGGTATTGACACTCAATGAATCACAAAGTATCATATCGCAACAGATTGAACGGAGGGAAGCCGAAGATATGTTGCTTAATTGGCTCATATGTTAAGTCTTTTTACATATTTTGAACCAGCTTAAAAAAAGTTCCCTTATTCAAGCTCCACTTATTTTTTGACAGACTATTACATAATCGTGGTAAATTTCACCTTGGCAACTGACAGATGCGGGATGTTATAGGAGCAGCAACAGCTGCCAAAACTCACTACCGTACTAGTATGGATGGAGCATTGGCATACATGGCATCCTACAATATCCCGCGTGCTGTGCAGAACCGCGTGCGCTCCTGGTACGAGTACACCTGGGCTTCGCAAGGCATGCTGGGTATGGCACGGCATGGAATATTATGACATACAACACAATGCACCATAATATAATGTAATATCATT
Source organism: Eptatretus burgeri (assembly GCA_024346535.1). NCBI lineage: Eukaryota > Metazoa > Chordata > Myxini > Myxiniformes > Myxinidae > Eptatretus > Eptatretus burgeri. Next base: position 34,022 of record BROF01002234.1, on the reverse strand, counting down.
GTAATATGATGCAATATTCAAACTATAATAATTGTGATTATACAATATATGACGTATCGTTTGAAAATTACGAGGACAAGGACTCGTGACTTTGTGACTTGTGCAATGGATTAATAATTGCAAAAGTTAATGTTCAAAAAATTTTCCACATCAATGTAATCCATTAAATTATTTGTTCTTTAAAACGTGGAAATATAGCTCGTATAATGACAATATTGCCATCTTCACATTGGTTGTAATCGCCTTGAATGGGTGTCAGAATATGTAACGGAGCCCTCCCAGGGTCCAGAATATCCCCTTCTTTTTACAAGGATCACGTTTTGGGGATGAAGTTGTGATGTTTTGATTTTGTGTTCTCATAGCTTTGTTCCAATGGCTCTTTTAAAGATTTGGATGGTCCATTGTAATATTTAATGGTATAATTTTCATGTCAGTTTGGTTCTGCTTTATCACTCCAGCTGCTCTGACTATCAATAGTACTATGTATGCACTCCTCCTCTTCCATGTCCTCTTGGCTTCGTTTTTTAGGTCCTGGTACTTTTATATTTGGCTAATTTGCAGGTTTATTTTCGGCCAAAGTCACCAGGTACTGAAACCAGCTCGATTAGCAACACTGTCCTTTCCTTTTTTATTTATATTTGAGTACTATGTCCTGTCCCAATGCCTTGTTTTCAGTGCTCACGATTGGTGGGATCATAAGGTCGTATTCTTGAGCACTACATCCTTGTTTTCAGCGATTGCCCTTAGTTTGTGCTTCCATGACTCCATTGTATGTTTTGGTGTGACAGGTTTAACGGACCATTCTTCTCATATACTGTGCAAATGATTTAAATGAAGATCGATTAAGTTTACACTGTAGTTCGAAAAGGAAAAGGTATATTGGATGGGGGGGGGGAGAGGACGAGGTGGAAGTCAGGAGAGGGGTTACAAGACCATCTTGACAAATTATATTCTTAATATTAAATGGAAAGGTTGACGTCAAATCATTTTAAGAACGTGGAAACTACTGATATGCAATATATGAAGATAAATACTGTCAGGTCACCATTGTAGCCTGTTCTAAAAATCTGTTTGAATCCCTATTTGACCTAATTGCTGTGATGACATGTAAGGAGTCTGAAACAATGTCAGTTCATCCATTTAAACATTTTGATATATGTAAATCGAAAATTAAGTACTCAGAGGGATAAGGATTCAGTCAAAAGATCTTTTTTCATGGAAAGATATTCTATGAAGTCCCTTACTTCTGAGTATAATGTTTTATCAAGAGGATGGCTGTTAAGAATATGGGTTGATCTGATCAGCATATCTACTTGCTTTACTTTGCCTACTCGATATTTACCCCTTTTCGAGCCTGTGACTTTAATTAGATCTTCACAGTTTTTATTCTATTTCTTTCAGGTAGTTTGTGGTTGTGCAGCCTCCACAACTTTATGACACCTCAAAGACCATACCATATGTCACATCACATGATCAACATAATTTGCGTTATGGGAGTTTTATTGCCTCCAAGAAAACAAAATTAATTGCACTTTCAGCAAAAGACTCAGTGGTATAATAGTTAGTGTCCGCTCCGAGTCTGGGAGCTGGGAGGTTGGCGGTTCAAATCCTGGCCGAGTCTTACCAAAGACTTTTAAAATGGTACGTGCTACTTCCTTACTTGATATTCAGAATTTCAAAGGATAAGAGCACAGACAATCCTCATAGGTTGCCATCAATGGTGAGAAAAGTGGTGCCATTGTTGTGATGTTGCTGGTATCCAGGGTACCCTTGAAAGTGATGGCATTTCCCTTGAGCTCAGTCGCTGTTTATTTCATCTAATAGTTATGTGTTGTGTCGTGTATGTTCGTCTGTATGTCGATGTGTGTGATGTGTGTGAGGTGTGTGATGTGTGTGATGTGTGTGATGTGTGTGATGTGTGTGATGTGTGTGAGGTGTGTGAGGTGTGTGAGGTGTGTGAGGTGTGTGATGTGTGTGATGTGTGTGGTGTGTGTGGTGTGTGATGTGATGTGATGTGGTGTGTGTGTGTGTGTGTGTGTGTGTGTGTGTGTGTGTGTGTGTGTGTGTGTGTGTGTGTCAGTTCCGCAACAAGCCATAGAGAAGATCATGTAAAAAAACAAAAAGATGAATGCAAAACTATAAATGGATATACTTGTCCCAATAAAGTTGCAAATATTGTAAACAAGACCTGCAACTGCACAAACAATAAATATATACCTTTTAAAATCCACCATGAAATGTTTAAAGTAAAAAGGATTGGTGTATTATTGTATGTTACTGTGAGGGACATGCAAAACGTTCCAGTAACGCGATGCAATAATTAAAGAAATTCCTTTTTTTTTCAATACACACATATACTGATTTCAAAAGAAACCGGGCGTAGTGGTGTGCACCTGTAATCCGGCTACTCGGAGGCTTGGGTTGGAGGATCGCTTGATGACGGGAGCTCTGCGCTGGGCCGCGTTATGAGAGGGTGTAGGGCAGCCCGGAATCATGGCGAAGCCCAATCCTTATCCCTGTCTCGTAAGAGGTGACCAGGATTGCGTCAGGAAGGGAATCCGGCCTAAAACCTATGCCAAATCAGTATGCGGATCATAACGGATGATCCGCTATGGCGACCCCTAACGGGAGCAGCCGAAAGACGAACAACAACTTATTTCAAAAGAAAAAATTCCTCACTATATTTCTGATGTACCACTGTTACAGTTAGCAGTTTCTGGGCAAGAGTTATATTGGGTGGTTCGCCATTGACTTTCCAGCAGTAGGTAGCACAGGAATTTGTAATTTTTTCAGGGTGCTGGAGATAACTCACCTACTCTTCATCAAGGACATTGTGGGATCTTTCACGTCCACCAACTAATGCTGGTAGATGGGACATCCAGTTTAACATCCAACACACATTGATGAATCACCCTGCCTGTGAAACACTGGGATGACAGCGAGTTTGAAGCTGGGTCAGGATTCAAACCTAGGCCAGACAGCTTTGGGGAAAGTGTGTGTACCTCTTGGCCATCCTACCCCTAGTCACCAAAAAAAAAAAAAAATCATCTTTCCATAACTATTGCTCGAAATGTTATATCATTCCAGCTTGTGTCACACTGTGTGGGTCGTGACAAAGTTGCATCCATGGGGTTGCAGGTTATAATTGTCTCTCATGTGCGTTGGTGTGTTTGTCCCTAGATGAAATGGAATTGCTGGAACAAATTCCAGCAAAGATGCAACTGGATATCGCCATTGATGTTAACTTTGATATTGTAAGCAACGTGGAACTCTTCAAGGTGTGTGTATAATCCCAGATAATGGGCAACTAGCCTTTATAAAATCGAGAGTCGATTTGCAGCAATGTAAAAATAAGGGCAATTTATTTTCTCAAATGTTTAGAGGGGTATGCCAACCGCTGTGAGCCCTTCTCGAAGAAAGACCTCTCTCTTGCTTTGAAGAAGGGCTCAAGCTGGAAACATCGCTTCACCCACCTTCCCACAGTGACTAGCACACCTCTCTCAACATTTGGTTGAGAGAAGTCATTATAACCCCAGATACACTGACTTTTCTCAATTTGTTCATGCACACTCTGTAGTGAAAGCATTTAACTTGTCACTTCACAAGATATATATAAAGTAAAGTGAGATGAAATACACAATTACCAAACAATATATTTTTACTTATATAGATGAAATATGAAGAACATATTCAATTCACACAACTTTAGTAATGTGACTATCATCAACAGGTTGCTTCTCTCCAATTGCATTTTGTGTTTGCACCAGGGCTGTGATACTCAGATGATTTATGACATGCTTGTACGCCTGCGATCTGTGGTCTATCTCCCTGGTGACTTTGTCTGCAAGAAGGTAGCGCTTGCATCATGAAGTTGGATGTTGTATGGATCAGACCAGATCAGGATGGAGTTGGGAAGGGTTGAGTTGATTGGCCTGAGAATGATGAGAGATCTCAATGATTGGTTCATTAGTAATAGTATGCCAGAATGCCACTGATGTGCCCCATATGACGGTGCAGGGAGAGATAGGCCGGGAGATGTACATCATCAAATCAGGATCAGTGCAGGTGCTCGGTGGTCCAGACGGGCGACTCGTGCTGGTGACTCTTCGAGCAGGATGCGTCTTTGGAGAAATCAGGTGATTTTAAAATCACATCACACACACTTCTCCTTGCTGAACAACTGTTCTCCATTAATGATGATCACTGTGTCATGTTAACACATGTTCGCGTTCATGCTAGCCTGTTGGCAGTGGGTGGTGGGAACCGACGTACGGCAGATGTTGTAGCCCATGGTTTTACAAACCTGTTTATTCTGGAGAAGAAAGACCTGCACTCCATCTTGCACCATTACCCTGACTCACAGCACCTCCTGCGAAAGAAAGCCAAGTATGCCAAAACCAAGTTCCTCTATCTCATGGTCTACTGTAGTCCAAATCAAAACTATATGTTTATAGACTAACAAACTATTTTAAATAAAAACGACTCTTGAAAGATGGAGAATAGCTATGCAACCTCAAGTAACAGCTCTGATATATCTGTGCTCCTTAAAAAGTCTCATTGCTGAGTTGGCTACTTTACCCTGCATTGGGTGCCCTCCCCCACCCCCACCCCCACCCCCACCATAGGCGTCTCCTTTCAAAGGGCACAAAGGGACCCAAGAAGAAAGCAAAGAAGCGACCAGAACCAGTCATCCCCCCACGGCCTCCGACCCCAGTGCTCTTTCGTGTCATGATGTCTGTGGCGAACCATTCTGGCCTCCTGGGTCATCTTATGCGGCGAGCAAAGCGTGGAGAACCGGTAGCACCTGAGGTGTGTTAGATGGCCTTGAAGCAAAGCATGTCACATGTTACTTTGTGGTATAGATTGATAGAGAGGTCTATGTCAATGTGATTGCAAGTATTGGTGGAAGCCTATGTTGTACACTATCTTTCATTCATCAAATAAGTGATTGAAATATACGACAAGAGCTCAAATCAAATACTGTGGCATTGTGCCAATTTACACAATTAACTTCAGCTGGATTAGCCCCTCCTCTTATATACTGTGTGGGAGTGTCACGTGTTCATCATTGGCGACAAATGTCACATGATGAGTGATGTTGTGTATTGCCTGACTTTTGCTGCTGCACATGTGACAAATGACAAAGAACCTTCCTAAGCACCTGGTCCCACACATGTGATAAAATGAAGTGGAGACTTCCTTTCTTTTGGAGCATCGGTGCCTCCACCCTTTCCAAAATGGATTCCTTCACCCCATAGTCAATGCACTTGCTTTCTCTGTCCAATATCACGACTTCCTTGGTGCTTATGGTATGGCCGGTGGTTTGCAGATGGGAATACACCACTGAATCTGAAATACACATCACGTTGGATTTCTTTTCCTCAGGGGGACTGAACTTCACGTGCACAAGTTGTTGTCTGAGAGCGTTTTGGGACTTGAAAGCAGTGGACATTCAAAACCTTGCGAAGGATGTTTGACCCTGTTCAATAAGCCTGCGCCATATATGGTATGGTGAACAAAGTTCTTGTTTCTTGGATGGCTCATGGTCGACTGTCATCGTGCTTGTTTAGGCCATTCAGCTTTAAGAGAAGCCCATCTGGGGTAAGTACATCCGAGGTGTGTTCAAAAAGTATCCAACCTTAATTTTTCGTGTGTAAACAAATGAAGCTAGGGAGGCGTGGTTTGGTGCACGTATGTAGGCGATCCTAATCCGTATGAGTGAATATTTTCCCGCCTGTTGAAGCTGTCAGTCGCCGACAGACCGCCGATGAGTGAGGAAGTGTAAGTGAGCATCGTCGGATTTTCGTTTTTGACAAAATGATGGAAAAAAATTGAACAACGCTACTGCATCAAATTTTGTGTAAAGCTTGGCGATTCCCAAGTGGAAACCATCCGCAAGATTCAACAGGCCTTCGGGAACGAAGTAATGGGCACCACACAGATAAAAGCATGGTACAACCGCTTCAAAGATGGTCACACATCAGTGGAATGTGAAGCACGTTCTGGTAGGCCCTCAACATCCCGAAATGAGATCGTCATTGACCAAGTGAGGACCCTGCTGATGCAGGATCGTTGAATCACGATCGGAGAACTTGCAGACAAGGCGGGCGTCAGCATTGGATCCGTTCATTCCATTGTGAATGAAGATTTGGGCTCAAGGAGAATCTCAGCGAAGTTCGTGCCAAAGCTGCTAACGATCGAGCAGAAGCAACTCCGTTTGGAGATCGCACAGGACATGCTGGAGACTGTGAACAGCGATCCCAACTTCTTCAACACAGTGATCACTGGCGACGAGACCACAGTGATCCGTCATTGTGTCAAAAACGAAAATCCGATGGCGCTCACTTACACTTCCTCACTCATCAGCGGTCCGTCGGCGACTGACAGCATCTGCAGGCGGGAAAATATTCACGCATACGGATTAGGATCGCCTACATACGTGCACCAAACCACGCCTCCCTAGCTTCATTTGTTTACGCACGAAAAATTAAGGTTGGATCCTTTTTGAACACACTTCGTGTGTTCATATACATACATATGTGTGTATATATATATATATATATATATATATATATATATATATATATATATATATATATATATATATAGTGTTGTGGATTTGGAAAGCTATAGCACTCAACATTCAGGTCCTTTAGCTCAGTTATATCGGTAAGTACATGTTGCCAATTAGGGTCCCGACCCTAGTCTAATGGGTAATTAAATGTTCCTGCGCTGTGAAGTTGTTTTCATAATCAGGTTTTCTTTTACTTTTTTTTTTTTTTTAACACCACCAACTACATCATCAACTCCACCGCCGACCGCACCACACCGCCCTCGCTTCACTCCTGTCACCACGCCACCTGGCCAAGAGAGGGGTTTGCCGCCCATTTTGGCGAAAGGGAGGAATGACGAGGGCGCATGCGCAGAAGGTCGTCCGGTGTGGAGAAGGCAGGGTTTGGGGAGGAGCCATGCGGTGGCCCTCGACCAATCGGCGTGCAGCGGGTGGGATGACCGCGACCCAGCCAATCCGGGCCCACGGCGGGAGAGGGCGGAGTTGCGAGGAGGCGCCCCCCCCCCTTCGAAGCGGGGGAGATAAAAAAGGAGTCCAGGAGTTCGTTCGGGTGTGCGCAAAAAGGAGTTCAAGAGTTTGTTCGTCATGTACGCAAAAAAAGGAGTCCAGGAGTTCGTTCATTCTGTACTTGGATCGGCACGTTGAAAGTTCGTTCTGTTCAGTGATCAGCGCGGTCTGCGCGCGCGCTGAGGGTTCATCTTACTGGAGCGCTCGCCTTGCTGGGCTCGTCGTGCTGGTCTTGGTGGTTATTAAGCTGTTCTAGAGACGTCGTCCTGTTGGGTCTTCGTCGTCGTCGAGGACAGGTCCAAGACACACCCTGGCTTTCAGCTCGCCTGTCTCTCCGAGCTGAAAGGAATATTAAAGGCAATAGCCACCATTTCTGTCTGGGTGTGCGTGTGTCTGTTTGTGGTGCCCGTCTTGTAAGTAGTAAAGTTGCATAAGTGCCTGTGCTGTATATTATTTGCATTTCTTTTATTTGGTATAAATCTTCCCTTGCGTGCTCCCAAACAATTCCCTCATTATTTGCAATAAAAACCCCAATTGTTGAACGTGAACCTGCTCGTTGCGTCCCTTTCCTCACATTGACTGCCATGGTGCATTCGGGGAATTAACTGGCTAATTAAAGCCGATAAACGTAATAATCTCATCTGACGGGACTTGGCGATATATAACCGCTCGGCCTCGCATACGGAACGAGCCGCTTAGCGGCTCGTTTTCGTGCAGGTCCCGTCGAGGTTTAAACTCGAGGAATCGTCGAGGAATAATTAGGTACATCGATAATTCGGCGATCGACCCTGTAACGCGTGGACAGAAGAATTGGTAGTTTATGATGCGTTAAGGCATCCGTGACTGCATTTCCAAGTGATGTCACCACACCACAGTGGCCAATCGGCGGGGAGCCGGCATCTTCCGCGCTCCGCCTCCGACCCAGCACCGTCGCCATTAACCACGCCGTCTGAGGAGAAGCCGTAGGCGGAGCCACGAATGCCCCCCCCCCCGCTGGAGACTCTGCCCAAGGGAGGGAGTGCCCCGCCCACCGCGCGCCTGTCCAATCGAGAGCAGACGAGGAGTCACATGGGGCCTCCGGTCCAATGGGAGGGCGAGTGGGGAGGAGAGAAGCGTTCATTGAGCGGGAGGGGGCCGATATAAGGTGTGTTCTGAGGAGATTTCGTGGTCGTTCGTTTTCCTGCTTGTCTTCCCGTTTCTTCTCTGCCCGGCTCATCACCTTGGCTTCTACAACGACCTCGTCCTGGCCCCAGAGCTTCATGTCATCGCCTTCCACCTGGCTGGTACAGCGACACCAGTCTCAAGACCAGGGGACGTCTGGCTGCACGCTCGTGGCCAGGTAGCCAGCTACCCTGACCCTCAGCCCGACTTTCCTCTGTCCCCGAAGGGCTGGAGGTGCCATTAAAGACCCAGGGGTCCACTTCTGTCTGGGTGTGTGTGTCTCTTTGTGGGACCAGTCTGTTAAGTAGTGAATTGTATAAGTGTTTTGCCTGTACAAACGTGCATTGCCTGGTATTCGGTTTAGTTCTGCTCTTTGTGCTCCCTAGTTCCCCATTATTATTGTAAAATAAAACCCCAATTGTTGAAATGTACTCAGCTCGTCGTGTCATTTCCTTCATTGGCTGAGCATGTCGTGCGTGTGAGGGATTAGTCGGCCATTCTCAGGGTCGCAAGATAATCGGGCTGGCAGAATTCGGTGATACCACCGCTCGGCTACGCACACGGAACGGGCCCGCTTAAGCGGCTCGCTTCCGTACGAGTTCCGCTGAGGGTGAAGTACCCCGGAAGCTGGATCACGTGGATACTTCGGTAAGTTTAAGTTGGCAATTAACCCTTCCCCACGTGATCTCCCCATTGGCGTATTTCGGTCCAAAATAACCAGAACCCGTCGACCCGAAGTTTTCCGGGCTGGCGATCTGACATTCCGGGTGATCGAGCCAAGGCGACCAGCGCTCCATCGAGGGTCGTGCTCGTGGCGACGCGCGGGCGGGAAACCACAACAATATATATATATATATATATATATATATATATATATATATATATATATATATATATATATATATATATATATGTTCGTATATACATGGCTGACAGGAGAGGGCAGGATGATGCTCGTGGAAGGAGTGCTCTTTTTCTACAGAAGCTCGACACCGACAGCTCGTGAAACCTTCCTTTCTTTACCCTCACATTTTTGTTCCTTCCCTCACGAAATTTCTCAGTCTTTGAGTCTTCTGCTCATGAGAGGTTGTCCCGTTGGTTTCTCATTTCTACCTTTTCTTCTGCTTCTTCCCTTTCTGCTTTCTGAGCCATCTGCTCAGGAGCGCTTTTCGTCCCTGATCGCGCAAGCCCATACCATGTATTTCTCTTGCCTTTCTGCTTCTTCTTCACATCAGCTTTCTTCTCTCCTCCTACAAGCCTTCTTCTCCTCCCATTGATCCGCAGCCGATAGGGTGGGTCCACGGCATCACTTGTGGAAAATACCACGCCATTCTGAGGGAACTTTCAACGCCACCCCGCCCTGCCCTTGACGTGCCCAAAACTGCACCGAGAGCCCCCGAACCCCCTCCCTCATACGCAAAACACCCGCTCGCACTGTACCACCAGCCGCGAGAAGCACCGCACCTCGCAGGCGACGATGAGCACCGAGCGCCACAAACATTCGTGTGAGACGCAACATGAGCATGCATGCAAGAGCACTCGATGGTTTACCAAGCAATGCACGGATGGATGGAACACGGAAAGGAACCCTACATGACCGAGAAATGACCAAACGCCTGCGGGATTGAAGGTATGACCAATGGGATGAACGAGGGACGGTTGAAAAGATGTTTGATGGAGGAGAGATTATTGGTGGACCGTTGGAACGGGCCGATGGGGTGAAGGAGGGTTAATTGAAAATAACAGAGGGAATGAACAGCACAATGGTATGAAGGAAGAAAGGTTGAAAGTAACAGAGTGGGACAAGGGAGACATTACACTGGACAAATACAGCCAAGCCACCACATGCCCACCCTGAGCAGCCCTTTGACAAGGGGGCAATGACGATCCATACCAAGACTAATGAAATAACTAATCATCGAGTCACCTCCGTGTCCATGTATGCCCTCCCCCTGGGCTAAGTTTTCAAAAACCATTACAACACATATATATATATATATATATTTATATATATTTATATATATATATATATACATACATACACATATTGTACCGGGCGGAGAGGCGTGCGCCTGTAATCCAGCTACTCGGAGGCTTGGGTTGGAGGATCGCTTGAGGACGGGAGCTCTGCGCTGGGCCGCGCTACGAGAGGATGTAGGGCAGCCCGGAATCATGGCGAAACCCAATCCTTATACCTGTGTCGTAAGAGGTGACCAGGGTTGCGTCAGGAAGGGCATCCAGCGTAAAACCTATGCCAAATCAGTATGCGGATCATAACGGATATTCCGCTGTGGCGACCCCTAATGGGAGCAGCCGAAAGACTAACAACAACATGTATATATATATATATATATATATATATATATATATATATATATATATATATATATATATATATATATATATATGCTTTTTTTAGCAAGTACATCCTCCCACTTCCCACCCCCCCCCCTCCCCAAATCCTCTCCCACCACACACTGCTTTTTGAAAGCCTATCAGATTACCACAGAATTCCAGAATACCATTGAGGAAGCTTCACTTCAACAATGTTAACAACCCCATCATGACATCATGCCACCTTTTCTAAGCTAGCCTGTCATTACAGCAAAGACTTTTGTATTTGGATTGCATAACAGGCTATAATTTTAACTTCTCTTGCAGGCGTGAGCCTTTATAGTCATTTAAATCTTCCATTCATTATTTCAATTGAACAGTACTAAAACATTAAATCAACAACCATGATCTTTACTGTAAATAAAAATTTGAATAATGCCACAGGAATGTGGCTCAAAGCAATGTGTGCAATCTTTCTCACGACAGAAAAATCACTTCCTCGCTGACTTTCTCTTTTTAGGTTCCTATGGAGCCCACCAAACCTCTTCGTTCACAATCTCCACCACCTTCCCCAGTTCATCAGCATTCGCCCAATCATCCTCGACTTGAGCCACCACATGGGAACAGCGACGAAGAAGTGGTATCCAACATGTCCGACCAATCCCTAACGATACATGTGGCACACAGTTCCTCTGGGGATGATGACCAGCTCTCAGTGGGTAATGGTGATGAAGGTGGGCCAAATAAGGCCAAGGGGCCTGGTTATTAGGCCACAGAGCATCGTTTGTCAAAACAAATAAGGCTTTGGACTTTTCTTGTGCAGATTCTTTTTTTCACAATCTAATGAAAAGCTTGATTATTGAAATGTGTTTGGTGAATAAATGCATATCCACGAATAAATTAAGATGCAGTTTCGTATTGTAAACTGAACCAAAAGGCAAAAACTCTTTCAGAAGTAAACTATATTGGAAAACTAGAAGATACTCAAGAAATAAATTCCCATCCATTTCCTTTCAACTTTCCATACAGAAACGTGAAGATCAAATTAAAATGATGTAAATAAGCATTAAATGATCAAATATAAATAAGCAACTAAGATGATAATGGAACAAGCGATGGACAGCTCCCCCTCCCCCAAAAAGGTTGAAACAAAATAACGAGTAGTCCAACTGACCCGGTATGAATATGGCTATCTTACAGCTAACAAAATCAGCCTTTCTTTCCCTGAAGAGCAAAGTTACGTTTTATTATTCATAACCTCCATAAAGTGGACAGCCACAGGAATCGTCAGAATACTTGTTTTAAAGGTAACCCGGGAGTGCACCATGGCAATGATGGGCCAAATGGGGCCATTTCCTTCTTTGAGGTCATATTGGACTCTCTCCTTCCCTCTTGATCCCCCCCCCCCCACCGCCATTAATATAATATTCCCATCAGTGAAGTGACGGGTTGCATTTGCTCATAATATATAAATCAACCTTTCAAACGATTATAGCTGACAGTTATGTAGATTATCTTGACTATTGTTGAATTGTTAGCATCAGCATATGAACAGTCACCATCGATATGTAAGCATGAATATACATTACATTGGCTATCGTTGAATATATATATATACATATATATATATACATATATATATATATATATATATATACATATATATATATATATATACATATATATAT
>BROF01002234.1:0-11569 GCA_024346535.1 Eptatretus burgeri | reverse complement strand
ATATATATATATATATATATATACATGAGGTGTGTTCAAAAAGTATCCAACCTTAATTTTTCGTGCGTAAACAAATGAAGCTAGGGAGGCGTGGTTTGGTGCACGTATGTAGGCGATCTTAATTCGTATGCGTGAATATTTTCCCGCCTGCAGAAGCTGTCAGTCAGCGACAGACCGCCGATGAGTGAGGAAGTGTAAGTGAGCACCGTCGGATTTTCGTTTTTGACAAAATGATGGAAAAACTTGAACAACGCTACTGCATCAAATTTTGTGTAAGGCTTGGTGATTCCCAAGTGGAAACGATCTGCAAGATTCAACGGGCCTTCAGAAACGAAGCAATGGGCACCACACAGATAAAAGAGTGGTACAACCGCTTCAAAGATGGTCGCACATCAGTGGAAAGTGAAGCACGTTCTGGTAGGCCCTCAACATCCCGAACTGAGATCGTCATTGACCAAGTGAGGACCCTGCTGATGCAGGATCGTTGAATCACGATCAGAGAACTTGCAGACGAAGCAGGCGTCAGCATTGGATACATTCATTCCATTGTGACTGAGGATTTGGGCTAAAGGAGAATCTCAGCAAAGTTCGTGCCAAAGCTGCGAAAGATCGAGCAGAAGCAACTCCATTTGGAGATTGTACAGGGCATGCTGGAGACTGAACAGCGATCCCAACTTCTTAAACACAGTGATCACTGGCGATGAGACCACAGTGATCCATCATTTTGTCAAAAACGAAAATCCGATGGCACTCACTTACACTTCCTCACGCATCGGCGGTCTGTCGGCGACTGACAGCTTCTGCAGGCAGGAAAATATTCACACATACGAATTAAGATCGCCTACATACGTGCACCAAACCACGCCTCCCTAGCTTCATTTGTTTACGCACGAAAAATTAAGGTTGGATACTTTTTGAACACACCCCGTACACACATGTGTATATATATATATATATATATATATATATATATATATATATATATATATATATATATATTATATATTGTTGTGGGCTGGAGGTCAGTGGCAAGAACGACCACTAGGTGGGGGAAGTTTGCGTCGTCTCCCACCAAACTCCCCGGAATTGTAGGCCGTCGCTCGGATAACTCCGCGAGCCGGCGGGTGGTTTAACCGACCTTGGTCGCCAATATTTCAACCGTGTAGCGTTGGATCTATTTGTCTATAACCAATTTACCTAATTAACTACGCGATTTCGACTACTGGGGAAACCACACCCTCGGCACGTCTTGCTCGAACCGGGTCACTCTACAGACTGCTTTAGGGTTCCAACTTCCGACTCCCAACTCTGGTTCGGGTGCAGCCGAGCGGAAACTGCCAAAGCCGTGCCGGCTGGAATGAACGGATTATCGGGGATAAAACCCTGTCTAAAATCAGATCCGAACCATTCTGGACCAATTTAAGAAGAGACGGAGACGGACTGGGAACATTTCTAACAAGTTTTATTTTCAGTAAATGAAGACACAAAGCAAGACTTAACACGAATATGCAAGAAGTATTTACAATGATCCAAAAACACTTATTCAGTTCTACTTAAAGACAGGCCCACACACAGACACACATGCCAATGAAAAGAAACCGAGAGTTCTTTATTGGACCCTCGCAGCTGAGGAGAGAGACAAGCTGGGGGTCAGAGTTCGGTTGGGTACCTGGCCGTCGGAGAAAGGGGGTACTCCGTGCTGCAGCACCTGACAATGGTCGCTGGTTTGGTCCCCAGTTGCACGTGTGGGACTCGAGGTGCGTGGCGGAGCTCGGGTGGTGAGTTGCAGGGTCCATGGAGGAGGGGTCGGGGTCGCTCTTTCCTTCCTTGTAGAGGCCAGCAGAGACGCGTTCGCCACCTCGACGACCTTCGTAACAGCAAAAACCCCTTTTGTGACAGCAAAAACCCTCCAAAAGGACCCACCAAAAACTCTCCAAGACCCCAAAAAGACCCCTGCCTCAGAGAGTGCTCGGTAATTTATGGACCTCCCTCAACGGGGAGGGGCCTTGGTGAACACACCTCGCTGTCCGCCTTTGATTGGACAGGGTCCCACGGCATACCTTTCCACGGCGGGGCCTTGGCCCCTACCGGGAAACCCCAGCCACTCTTCCACGTGGGTTCATACTTTACAAGTAACAGTATCAATGTTACAAAGGTTGTCGTGAAAGAGTAACAACGTTTGTGGGAGCTGAGAAACCGGAACTGCAAGATCTTGCCTTGGCACGTCAGGGTGCGAGAAGGCAGCTGGTTGGTGGTGGATCGTGATGGGCCGAGGGGTCATGCAGATGGGATGGTTGTTAGATGGCTTGTTTAATGTAATAACCTAACTAAAAGAAATCACAACACACCTTTGATTCTCCAACTAGACAAAAGGAAGGGGATCTGACTACACACATACTTAACGACATAACTGACTTTTGGGACATCTGAATGCATATGGTTTCCAGACCCATAACAATATATATATATATATATATATATATATATATATATATATATATATATATATATATATATATATATATATAAACAATTTTGGACAGCTTCTTTTATTTTTTAAATTTGTGGAATATCTGGCTTTGTTTGACCCACTTATGGAGGAGCATCTTCGCAAGATAAAAGACAATGAGACATGTACATTACCTTGGGAAGGATTTACAGAATTAACCGATTCAGCTGTTATCCAATACCATCAAATAAGGAATCCTAAAATCTACTCATGCTGTCCATTACTTTTCAATCATTCTAGATTGTACACCAGATGTAGGTCATGTTGATCAAATGACTATGATCCTTCGCTTTGTGGACATAGCTTCAGACAACGATAATTGTGAGCCTGATGCATAAAGGAACATTTCGTGGGGATTTGTATCACTAAAACAGACAACTGGTGCTGGTATGATGGACACTACCCTTCACCAGTTCGAAGAGACGTCATTGCCTGTTCAAAACTTGTGTGGTCAAGGCTATAATAAAGGAATCAAGGAAGCAATAAAGGGGAAATAAAAAGGAATGCAACAAAGAATTTGAAATGTTAATCCATGAGCCTTGTTTGTTCCTTGCAGTGCACATTCTTTGAATTTAGTTGTTAATGATACTGCCAAGTGTTGCTTGGAAACGACAACTTTCTTTGACATAGTACAACAGGTTTACATGCATTTTCAGCTTCAACACATCATTGGCAAGTTCGAAGGCACCATTTGCCTAATCTTACATTGAAAATATTGAGTGAAACAAGATGGGAATGTCGAATTAAGGCCTTGAAACCTCTTCACCATCAGCTCAGTGATATCTATGATCCATTAATTTAAATATCTGATTACACTACCCTAACAGGACCGTCTGGCAACCCCACACGAGTAGATGTACAAGCTCTCGCCAAAGGTATTTATAATTTCAAGTTTGTGGTTTCTCATCTTGTGTGGTATGATATCCTCTAAGATCAATATTATGAGCAAACAACTCCAGGAAATACATGATGCCATTGAGCAACTAAGAAACCAAGAAGTTTCTCTTGTAGACTGCAGGAGTGATGAAGGGTTTGAGAAACCACTGGTAGATGCACGTGAACATGCCAATCCTTACTATTAGTTCAACAATATTAACACCACCATAATCAGGAGTTTGAGATACCAGCACCAGGGGTTTCCTTATGTTTTGGAGTAGGAGACTTCCATTAAAAAGTAGCAGGTTACCATCACTGCGAGCAAAGCGAGCGCAGATGTATGGCCGGGGTCCAGGGCCCGCCTCGGGCCCTGGTAGCCGGAGGATCCTAGATGGCTGGAGATGCATTCGAGCATGATTTCTGACATGAAATAGTTCTCATATTATCAGGCTGTTGGGGTGGAAAATTCCACAAAAACAGGTGGTTTTTTTTTTCTTTCATTCATTTTATGCATCTTTCCCCTCTTCGATTTCATTTTACTTTGTTAAATATTGTTTATTATTATTTTATTGTGTTTTGTTTCGATTTAATAAACAGCTCAAACTAAAAACTTAAGACAAGTTTATTGTTTGAAAATGAATGATAAACATGTATTGAACTTCACTCGTTTTCTGATAATTTCTTTATTCGATGTCGGCTAACTTCAATCAGTCAACTAATCAAACAGTCTAAGTGTGAATACTGCGTCAGTCACAATCCCAATTTTGTTAAACTTCCACCTTACATTATCCGCCAATATCGCTATGGTACATGCATGGACCTGCGGTACCAGTATTCAGTTGGCCAGTTCACAGCTGCTCATACTTGACCTTCACTTCAGTGAATAAACGGCGATTTTCAGTGCAAATAACCACGAATAAAAAGATGTACAAAAGCTGCTTTAAGCTTATAGGCTAATTACTTTATAAATTAAAAAGGCACAAAGGGTGCCCGTGTATTTTGGAGCCGCATCACTTGACAAAAGCTCAAAATGGACGAGGTGAAACACGTGTTTCGTGAAACAACAACATAGCACTCGCGAGAGTGCAAGTTTAGACCAATTACTGATGGCCAGAAGCTTACCTCCCATGTCTTTGGACTTCTTCGAAAATCCAAAGTCAAACAGGGATTTTCGTTTCGATGCCATCGTTTCAGCACCGAAACTGCGAGGCCTACAAAGTTTATTTTCTTGAGGTCATTGCTGTATGGTATCAGGGTATCAGGCCAACAGTCCAAAACGAGGCTAAAGCAGAGAACTCTCCATTGCAGGAGGCGGTTTAGCTGCTTGTGTTATTTTTAGTCCAGTGTTGTGCTCGACCTGGCGAGAGTACAAACAGTAAAAGTAAGCCCACTTTTATCGAAATACTCATGTGTTTTCGTCTCGGATTTCAAAACAGGGGGTGTAGAGATTTCGTGGTGACAAAAAAATAATAATAATAAAAAAATAGAAAAATCGGCGCTGAAGTCGGCGGCGACCTTTGACATTTTTTCTCTGAGTACCCAGGTCGAAAAACCAGTTAAAACCAGTACACATTTTCAACTGGTCTCTATTGGTTCTAATTGGTCTTTAACTGGTCTCTATTGGTTTCAACTGGTACCAGTTAAATTCAGTCAGAATTCCAATTTCCCAGTTGAAAAAACCAGTAGCTCATATTTGTACCAGTTAAAGTCTTACTGGTTTCAGTTGATACCAGTTGCAATGTACTGGTCTCCCAGTTGATACCAGTTGCAATGTACTGGTCTCCCAGTTGATACCAGTTACAATGTACTGGTCCCAGTTTATACCAGTTAGTTAAATACATGTATTTCAACTGGTAATATATCACTATATTCCAATTTCCATATTAAAACCAGTAAGAAACCAACTGGCTTTACTGGTACCAGTTGGCTACTGGTTTTCAACTGGTACCAGTTGACCAGTAAGCTACTGGTCTTTACTGGTTTTTTGACCTGGGTAGACGGCTGCGGGTCGCCGGTAACCGGCTTCTAAGGAAACCCCTGCAGCACACTTTGAACAAGATCCGGTCCGTATAAAGAGAAAGAAGCAGTTCACATATGAAAAGGATGATGAGCTGATTCAGAACCCAAAGGAAAAATTCAAAGTGAACTTTTTTTTGTTTGTTTAGTTGTTTGCCGTCCTCTACGATGTTCACAGTTTGCAGACTATAACATCAAAGCTAATAATGGAACATTGCTTGAAGCTCGAACAAGTAGTGAGCTGTGTGGCCAGTGGTGAGTGTACCTTTACCAAGCTAAAGTTGAGAAAAGCATACAAGAAAGACTTGTTGGGCTATCTACAGTGCCAATAGAACATGGCATTGCACAAAACATTGACCTGAAGGAACTTGTTTGTACATTTGGCAAACTAAAAGCAAGGAAAGTGAAATTCTTGCTCATAATGATCAACTTTGTTGCAGGAACACAGTATGATATTATGTGAGCCAAATTACACATGTGCATTTCTTCTTGTACGCACATACCATGAAAAGTGGAGAACATTGAGAATGTACAATCAGTATCATATTTTCCTTTTTTATGTAAAAATTATAAATGCAGAAGTTTTATTCATCCATGCATAATATTTATTTTTCAAAGTTGATTGGGGGAGGGGGGGTACACAAACCTGAACATTCGCTGAGGGTGCCCAATATCCTTGCATCTTTGAAAAAAAGAAAAAAACATTATATAACCTATTAACAAATATAATGAACAAGAGCTCAAGTGAGCACAATATGCCCCCGAACAAGACGGTATTGTGGCAGATCTGGGGTGGTAGGATTCTCACCCGATCCTTGGCGCCAACCTCACCACCACAGTCTACAGGGTTTATAACGCCGGCCGGCTCAGCACAGGCCTCGGGTCACGCGTCTTCAATTGCGATACCAACGTAATCCTTGTACCTTACCAGTTGGGGAAATAGAACCCCGGTTACAGACTGGTTGTGTCAGATGCCGAGCGTTTTCTGCCAGTCTGTAACCATTTTGGTTTTATATGCCAATCGAACGGATCACTCCTCAACGCGACACGAATTAATCCATAGTGGCAACTTCATACGAACCAACCAGATTTATTGGGGAACACCAGGGAACACAACACAAGCAAAACATTCACGACAATGCTTTTATTAACAATCTTTAACCCGTTCTTAACTAGGGAACTACGGACTACAGGTTTTGAGGGGGTCCCTACCGAGATATGCCTGAAACAACGTGCAAACGAGACAGACAGATCGCATGCATGCAAGACAGAGTACTTGGTGATATCTCATGGACGAGAGCACAGTGTCAAAAGCACGAATGTCGCTCGCAACAAGCAGATGTCCACGGATTCGAGCCCCCAGCTTGAACGCGCCGCGTGACAAGATGGCGTCGCCGTACTCTTTATTTTCCGCACCGCACGCGGTCTCCGCGCGCTCTGACCTCGCGTAAGGTCGACGGCACAAGACCGCCAGATCAACGATGGGCCTCAGCCGATCTCTCCCAAGGTCCAGCACACAAATCCAGGCCTGGCCTGTTCACCAGACAAGGCCCAAATCGAGGTGTTGGACTCCGGCAAGCGGATCGGCAAACGTGTCGAGCCGTGAGGTGAGCAAGGACCGTCAGAGGCTCCGTCGTTTCCTCTCTTGCCTTCCCAACTCCGTCCTCTCAGTTTCTCTCACAGCAGAATCACCTCTTCATAAGTCGATCGCCGACTCGACGTGCAGGCCACCTCTCCCACTGCCCAAAAAGGCAGACTCGATGTGCAGGCAGCCTCTCTTACTGCCAAAATGCAGACTCTGCGCTCTCAGGTTCAGCGTTTCTCCCGGCAGATTCCACACTGTCCCTCTGTCGTTCGCTCGCTTCGAACCTCAAGAGCAACTGTTTCCACACACTCAACTCTTTTTCTCCCCAGTTTCTCTTTCGTTCACTCGCTTCGAAACACGAGCACGCCTTGAGAGCGACCGTTTCCCAAAACTAAACTCTTTTTCTCTCACAGTTTCTCTTTCGTTCGCTCGCTTAGACCCTGAGCACGCCTCCCTCAGCGAAGCCGACAAACTCCTCCCCTTAGCTCCACCTCCCTCTTCAGGCCACTCCCCCTCAGCCGACTGGACGGGGCCTATCGTCCGGAGAGGGGAGGAAGAAGAGGGAGCCCTCGGCACCCCACCACTGTACGAACAATAAACATGCATCCTACACCTCCCGAAACACATGTAACGTCCATTTTACCAAACAACCTCGCTAAACATGCATTTAATGGGGGATCTGAGCTAATCCTATATTTAGTAGTCCAATAAGGGCCATTTCCGTAACAGCACAATATATGCCCGAACAAGAAGGTATATACAGAATTGTGCTACTACATGGAAAACAGCATCCTGGTTGCCATGGCAACCACTTTAGATGACAAACTTATGTCATGACACACGGTCTCCAGTCTGTACCTATGTACCAAATATGAAACGTGAAAGTTGAAAACTTTAGAAGTTAGAGTGCGAACAGGAACGGATGGACAGACGGACAACCAGTATCACATAATACGCCCCGATATATATATATATATATATATATATATATATATATATATACACATACACATACACATACACATAGACACACACACACACACACACACACACACACACACACACACCGGGCGTATAAAAACACCTCACCGACACATTATTAACAAGAATGAGTGAACACTTTCTGGATTTAGACGGAACTCCTCCACCATGTGCCAAAATTTCACGGAGCTGCCTCCTCCTCCAACAACAAAAAAATATGCGAGAAGAACAATCATTTTACACGGCCTGTCACACGAGTGACCCTTCCACCTCCAGGAGTCTGTTAAATTGGGTTAGGAATGGTATAGGAAGCTGAAATTTTGCATGCCAGTTCTAACATACATGTAGTACATTGTGTGCAAAGCACAAGCCTTGAAGTGATGAAGTTTCAAAATGGGCTTCTGGCATGGATGTGCAAAAATGATGGTATTCAGACCCCTAAAATGGACACATTTTTCCTCATATCTTGACCAATATAGTAGCTAAAAGAACAAATGAACACTTTCTAGATTCAGCAGGAGCTTCTCTATCATGTGTTAAAATTTCATGGAGCTGCCTCTTAAAATAAAAACATTATGTGGGAAAATCAATCATTTTACACAGCCTGTCATACGAGTGATTTTTTCCACATACAGGAGCCTGTTAGATGGCCTGAGGAAGGGTGTGGGAAGCTGAAATTTTGCGTGCAAGTCCTAATGGAGGGGTAGTTCAGAATGTGTGAAGGCCTTAACGATTGGTCTTTTAATTTTGAAATGAGCTTCAAGCGTGCATGTGCAAAAATGATGGTGTTCAGACCCCTAAAACGGACACATGTTCCCTCATATCTTGACCAATATAGTAGCTACAAGAATGTATGAACACTTTCTAGATTCAAAAGGAAGTCCTCTATCATTTGTTAAAATTTCATGTAGCTGCCTCTTAAAATAAAACAAGAAGGTATGTACAGAATTTTGCTACGACATGGAAAACAGCATCCCGGTTGCCATGGCAACCACTTTAGATGACGAATGTATGTCGCGACACACCGTCTCCACAGTCTGTACCTATGTACCAAATATGAAACGTGAAAGTTGAAAACTTTGGGAGTTGGAGTGCGGACAGGAACGGACGGACGACCGGTATCACATAATACACCCCGATATATATATATCGGGCATATAAAAATCACTCAGAGTGACACTTGGTGAAATGGAACGGCACTCAGTAGATCACATTCCTCTTCCAGGCTGAACAGTTTACATTTTGTATCCCACTGATCGGTCAGATTTGAATCCAGACCTTAACCAAAAGCGAATCTGCTTGTTCTTGTCACCAAAACAACTCATCCACTGAGTTTTGTCATAACTCGTCCACAACTTTTTGAGATCTCATGCGATACATAGTTTTTGGCTCTCTCCCTCAGTGGTGAATATTAATCAATTGAAAAATTCTCATATCCGGATCCGGATTCGAATCTTCACCAAAACAGAAACAATTCGTCGTCGTCACACACCCAGCATGTCCACCAAGTTTAATCCTAATCCATCCACAACCTTTTGAGATATCATCCAATTTCGTTTTTAGCCCCATCTCTCAATGGTGAAAAAATCACTCAAAAATTAAATAATTCTCATATCTGGGTCTGGATCGGATCTTCACCAAAATTGAACCATTTCTTCCTAGTGGCACTCCATACATGTCCACCAAGTTTCGTCTGAAGCCATCCATAATATTTTATCCATAATATCATGCTATACTTTTTTTTTTAATCATTTTTGGCCATATCTCTCAATGGTGAAGAATCGCTTAAATTCTCAGATCCAGATCCAGATTCGGATCTTCACCAAAATTAAGCGTTGCTGTCCTTGGACAGTCAACTACATACATAATTTTTTTTAGAATGATTGCTTGAAAACTGTGGCCAAAAATCATGTGACGGACAAACGCTACAGACCAATATACTTGGCATAAAAAATTTTTGCCAAGTAAGAGACGGCATGGTTTTAAAAGTGACTATTCATGAAAAACAACCTCTCATCATTCCTTGCATAGAGTCATCGGATCAGCAGGTGAAAGAATAACAGAAAGTTTTTGAAATCTGCTGACTAATTTGGAGCCAAAGTGCAAATCCTCCAAAAGGTGAAAAGCTGACATATTTAGGCCATGACAGTGTTAATTTATTTGCTCAAAAGTGCATTTTCCATGGAAAACTTACAAGATGCTCAAAGGTTCTTCTCTTGTTCAGTAAAATGGATTTTGCGGTGAAGCATGTTCATTTGTCTAGGTTTCCTTGTGTATGACGTGATGCAGAGCTGCATAATTCATTGTCTCCTCCATTTTCTACTTACAATTTTTACGTTTCATTGACTGAATGTGAAAACAGACTTTTTGTGGTAAACTGGTAAAAAATAAATCGCAAGAGTTAAACGTCAGAGACCCTGAAATGGATATTGTATCGTAAAAGAGCTTATGTAACATGGATAAGAATGCTATGGTACATGATAACAAGTGAAATCCTTCAATACAGCGCGTGTGGTGAAGCAAATGAGTACACTAATGTTAAAATATTCAATTTACGCTTTTTCAGTTGAAAAACAATTAAAAAGCGAACTTGATATTTGAAATGTAAAAATCTTGTTATTATTGTGATAAGCACCTTTATATATGCAGTCAAAGCTCGTTACTATGCCACCCGTCGGGACCGAGCAAAAGTGGAATATGTGGTGGAGTCTGCGGGCCTACGGGGAAGGGCATGGTGATGATGCATGATGGGCGTGATGATGGGAGGAGTGGTCGTGGTGGTCATCGTATCGGCAAGGGATATAAGGTGTGCGCGCCGCCTGAGGCGTTGTAGAAATGCTGGAGTCGGCCGGCTCGTGAGTGTGCCGAATGCGGAATAAAAGGGGAGCCGCGTGCACAGTACGCCTGCGCTCGCACTTGTGCAACACAGCCCGGCTCGACTGTTCCTCTGCGTCGTGTCTGCCTGCTAAGCATCTCCCATTTCAGTACATTACAGTTGGCGAACGAGGATCTTCAGATCGGCGTGTGCAGGACGGTTCCAAGCTACGGAGCCAAGGGTCTCGCCAGCACGAGCATGGCAGAAGGTCGGGGCACGGCGCATGGACGTGTACCCGTGTTCGGGGGAGATGAGTTCGAGTTGTTTTCTGAACAGTTAGGTTGCTACTTTCGGGCGAATGATGTAGAGGATGAAGAGAAACGCAAGGCGATCTTGCTCGCCTCGCTATCAACGGAGCACTACCGCCTGCTGAGTGATTTGGTGGCTCCAAATAGACCCAGTGATGATGTGCTATCCTTTCAGGACATCGTGGCGAAAATGAAGACCCACTTGGCGCCAGAGAAGTCGTTACATCTCGCGCGGTTCCAGTTCCATCATCTCGCTAAGGGTGGCGAGGAGCGCGTTGCGGACTTCGTTGCACGAGTGAAGCATTCGGCTGTGCCGTGCAAATTCACGACAGAGGAACGTCCGACACGGCTCAGAGATCGTTTTATTTCTGATCTGCGAGACGCAAAGATGGTAGCGGCCATCCTACGATTGATCGACATCACATTCGACTCGGCGGTCGCGACTGCTTCGTCTGTCGAGCAGACACTCACGGATGTCC
>BROF01002233.1:222518-240831 GCA_024346535.1 Eptatretus burgeri | reverse complement strand
TGATGCTTGTATCTTAATTTTCACGATTTTTCTACTATCTACTACACTATATCGGCAGAACTGTATCATAGGTAGCTTATGTGTGGATGGGTGACGATACTGAGGTTGGTGCAGCGCAGCCATGATGGGCCGAATGGCCTCCTCCTGCACAAAAGTTGTGTGAGTGTGTGTGTGTGTGTGTCACACTCTGGAGGAACAACAATGTGTCAAACACCTTTTTCTACCAAACATAGCAAACAAATAATGGGTAATTGAATTTAACTTACATTTTTACACCAGTATCACAAAGGACATTCGACAGGACAATACAATTTATAGACAAACATCAAGTACAATGGTAAACGTTTGCACTCTCGATGATAAAACAAATGCTCAAACTGCCTTTTCAGCCGAAAAACCAAAGCCTCGTGATGTTAACATCAGATTATGGGCTTTGGTCGTCATCTCAGACCTGCAAAGATCAAATGACCTAGTCGATGTTACAAACAACACACAAGTCGAACACCGCTCAAAAGAGGTGGACATATTGAGTCACTCAGAAGGAAAGGGTTCATGACCTCATATTTTTCATCCGACCTTGCACAACCTCAATCGCATCGATTTTCAAATGAATCCTTCACCAAAATGCATTTCACATCATGTGATAATTTCAATTTTGAATGTTAAATCACCAGTACAAGCTGATGGTGAGCAATGCGCAATGACATGCTTTAAACATTTAACGCGATGAGATGAGAATGATGTGCAAGGATTTCCAGATATTATGTGATCGATCAGACTTGAGGATAGTGTTGCTGCGGGTAGTGGACAATGTAATGCACGTGCAGCACTTGTGCCAAGAATGCTGAGTGCCTTCCCACCCTTTATTTCCAAAACAGCAGGCTGAGTGACTGCAGTTGAGCAAAAATGGCTTTGTGCCATAAAGCTGGATCATTTGTCAATCACCAAGACAGCTTGGTCAATGTCGAAAAGTATCACAAAGTGATTGTATGACTACCGGTGCATGTCAGTCACAAGTTAAACGCAAGACAGGCCACAGGATATACCGAAAGTGTTTTAACTTGATTTGATCACTATATAAGGTAATGAGTATGGTATGTTTTAATTTAATTTTAAGAGGGCTGGCATTATAGCTTTGGGGTATGCACACTTGCCTCAACACAGCTATGAACCATCATCCTGGTGTTTTGTGTGCAGGGCGATTCAGCAATGTGTGCTGTTCATCGCCGCCGATCTGACAGCACTGGTTGTTGGAGGACGTCAAAGATCCTGCAGTGTGTTTCGGGATGAGTAGGTGAGTTACCGCAAGCACCCTGGACAAATTCCAATTACCATTCCCAAATCATCTTCAGTCGAACGTCAGGTCGAGTCAGCCAGTTCGTGAAAGCCTTGGGTTAAGCTTTACTCTCGACCGACATTGATGCAGTTCGAGATGTTGTGTCGTAGTCGACAAAGATAAGGTTTATTGACACCATTATGGACAGTAAAAAATACCAGAAAATGCTTCAAAGAACATAAAACTACATTTTATTTTATCATTGATCATTTGGAGTTGAAAAGATCATGAGCTTGGTTGGGGGATGACCTGAAATAGTGGTAACCAGCTGTCTTGAAGTCCTGGAGGGATGAACAGGACTGAACATACTGGAGACGTTGGTTCTAAAGGCGAGAGAAAAGAGGAACAAATGAGTGAAGGTGAGCATGAGTAAGCCTGGATTTTGAGAGTTTAATAAGAAGAGGGTTACCTGCAGACTGTGTGTGCCCTGCAGAAACCTGGGAGAGACAGAGCCAAGAGAGGGCAGAGGGTGCAAGGCCAACAAGGGGGTGGTAGAATAAAGAGAGGTCACCAACCAGCATGTGATGTGAGTAACAGGCGGAGACACTCGGCTTCATCGCGGGAGATCACATTGATTTTGAGGGCCTTGCTTTCCACGGTATCGAGAAGAGTAAGGTGTGAGGCAGGGGCGCCAACCCAAACTGGAGAGCAATACTCCAAGCTGCGAATGAAGGCCTTCAAGGTTGTCACAAGTTCAGATTGGCCAAGGAAAGACCTTGCATGATGAAAGATGCCCAGTCGATGGCTGGTTTTGGAGGCCATCTTTAAAATATGGTCTGACCAAGAAAGATCTGCCATCTTGGAAATATGGTCTGCCCAAGAAAGATCGTGGCTGATGGTGAGGCCCAAAAGTTTGAGTGACTTAACCTTTTCGAGTAGTTTGTTTTGGATTTTAATGGGAGAGTTTGCCAGATGGTCCTTTTGGAAAGACAGGGTGAGTGTGTGGGTTTTGTTGGGGTTGAAAGACATTCCAAGTGTTTGACCACATCCTGATTCTATCAAGGTCTGCAGAGAGGGAAGAGGCTGCTGCCTGCCTGTCTGAAGGATAAGAGATGCTGCGGCAGAGAGTGGACTCATTCGCAAAGAGATGGCAGGATTTTTCAGGGAATGAGAGAGATCCTTGATGAGGATTAGGATCAAGACTGGGACCAAGACACTGCCTTGGGGCACTCCAGCCTTGATAGGGAGAGGAGATGAGAAGATCCCGTTGAGAGCTACATGCTGACTACAGTGGTGGAGGAAGTCAGTAATCCATGAGAGGAGGTGACCTTGGATTCCATAAGCAGAGTTGATGATCTGAGACCAGGCCGTTGGAGCAAAGGAAGGATTTGATATCAGCTGCAATGAAGGGTTCCTTGACCTTGCTGACGATTGGAGTTATTAAATGAAATGAAAAAGAATTATCATTAAGCAACAAATGGAACTTAGTATCCCAATATTCCCATGAAGGTAGCCATACGTTGCCTTCATTGGCTTGTAATATGAAAAAGCAACACAGGGAGTAGTGGTAGTATTGGTGGTAGTGAAGGAACAGCAATATGGCAGCTCCGAGCTTTGCAATATAGACCATGAAACCCAGGTAACCATTGTCAACACTGAACACCACGATGAGAGGGATATATTTGCTGCACAACACAAAGGGCTGCGTAGTCTCCGTTGAAGATCACTATATGGCTGAAACGTTGAACTTTCTGAGTTTTCTTTTTGACAAAATCTCAAATTGATTGATTGTGTTTTGTGCACTCTGGGATTCCAGCATTTTATGTGAATACAGATGTTAAATAGAATATTGATTCTCCTGAAACCCACCTTGTCATGAGAACAGTTTTGGTGCTAACACGTGGATGGTAATTTGTTACCCCAGACATTGGAGAGGAGGGGAGTTAAAATGGCCAATAAAGACTGATCGCTTTGATTAGTCATTATAACCAGCCACTGAACTCAATTGAGTATGGTGCACTTGCCTGTGTCATCATGTCTCGTCTGGGTTAGATTCCCAACCCGACCATATAAACTTCTGGAATGTGCCTTCACAGCCGAGGCTTTGCATCACAAAGTGTGCTGATCCTTGGATGCGGACCTTAAGTTTGGTGTCCCGTCTTGTATTATTAGTTGGCGGGTAAGCCTGGTGTTGGCTTAATTGTTAAGGTGGCTGGCTTAAGATTTTAGGGTCTTGAGTTTGAGCCCCTGTCGTGTTGTTGAAATAACACCAGGTTGAACTCAGCCTGTCATCCTTCCAAGGTCGGCAAAATGAGTACCAGCTCACTGGAAACAGGGGCATCAGCAGCCGAGCTGCACTTCCAGAAATGATGCAACCAGCAGCCACAGGCTGCGTACTAAACAACAAGAAGTTGGTGGATATTGAATATCTCTCTACAGTGTCTTTCACAAAGTGCAAGTTTTCTCCGACACCCTGGCCAAGTTCAAAATCCTTGCATGAATCAGCTCCACTCAAATAATTATTTGAGTTGATTTGATCTGCCATCTTGGAGATCAGGCCTAATTATAACTAACTGAAGGTCCTTCAGTTCATGAAAGACTTGAACCATACTTCCTCTTGAAGTTTTGGCCAATCTGACAAGTACTTGGGATTAGAGGAGTGGTACAAGTAGAGGAGGATGGGCAAGATGGCAGATCGGGGGTTTTCATCAGCTATTTGATTCACATTACACAGATTGGGGAAGTCAGTGCCCTTCTAGCCTGGTGTTGGCTCAGTGGTCAGGGTGGCGGCTTGGGATCCTAGGGTCCTGAGTTCAAGCCCCGTTGGCCGCTGAATTAATACACCAGGGGGTTCACTCACCGTGGCATCCTTCCAAGGTTGGCGAAATGAGTACTATTGTGTACTGGTAGAGGGGCACTGCATCAGTGAGACAGTCACGCTTCCAATAAATGATAGCTACCCCAGCAGCTAAGCTGCCATACGCAAGAAGAAGAAGTGCCCTTCTAACATGGGAGATTAAAAACACACCTCCGGCTCTTCAATCTGTATGAGGTTCCTGCAGGAAAGTTTGATGGCGGATTAGAATATCCTATTTATCTGCAACAGAATACAACTTGATATCTGCAATCACAAAGTGATCGCTTTTGTAAGGGTAAGCCTCCTCCGGCACCCACGATCCAATGATGGCCATATTTTTTTCACACCGCCATATGACCTTGATCTTCAATATTTGGGGATAGTAAATTTAGAAAATGCGCCCTCAACTACAATCCATCCATAAAACTAAACATAATTTAAAAAAGATCATTACAATCTATCCATAAAACTCATCAAATTAGAGGAAAATTATTCAAGTGATGATGAAAAAAGGTGTTTTAAATTATAAAAAAAAATTAGGTCAATCCGAAAAAAGTAGGTCAAGGACACTAATTAAATATCAGGTACACAACTTCAGTGCAGGTATACTATTATGATGCAAGAACATCTTGGAAGGCCCACCAGTTTTTGAGATTCTATTGGATAAGCTTCTTTTTTTTTCTTTTTTTTTTTTGGCAAAATTGAGTGATCACAAACTAGAAGGGTACTCTTCGACATCACGACGTCACCAGACATGCCTCCACCCACATTGTTACGTCATTATAATACTTGTACCAAGTTTGATTTAAATCCCAAAGCCCATATTCAAAATATTAAATAATTCTGGCTGCCAGACCATGCATCCGATCAAGTTGAAATTTAAAATACATATTCCCCATGACTAATATATCATAACTGTGGCGTTTCATCTCGACTGATAAAGCAGTTCAAGAGAGATTTTTTTCAAAGATTTTTGTTCAATCCAATATAGCTGCCAGACCATGTGACCTATTAATTAGTTTTGAACATCCTGGTATTCCCAAGGATTGGGGAAATTGTGGATGAAGTTTCCTCTCCATCTGTAAAGCCGTTCTGGAGAAGATGATTTTTATAGGTTTGAGGGTAAATCCAATATGGCTGCCAAGCCATGTGGCCGATGACATAGTTTGAGAACTTTTTTTTTCATGGATAGGTCATCATACCTGTAAAGTTTCGCCTTTATTTGTTCAGCCGTTTTGTAGAAGAAGATTTTTGAAAGTTTTATGTTAAAAACAAGATGGCTGTCGAACCACTTGACAGGTGACATCATCAAGTTTTTTTTTTTTCCCAATTACAATTTAGCCCTAGATGACCATCAAAAAAATTTCATACTGATCCGATAAAGCGTTTGATGTATGCAATTATGACGTCATCACGAAACCACTGATGACATCATCAAACAATCGCACTTATTTCCCTTTGGGAGTACTTCACATGTGCCAAGTTTCAATTTTTTCCATGTCACAGTTTCAGAGATACAGAGGTCCAAATTTTTTCCTTTCTTCCAACATGGCTGCCACACCAAGTGATCTATGATGTCATAATTATCATAAAAACATTTTGCATGAGTAGTCACACCTATGGTGAAAATTGTCAATTGGATAAGCAGTTGCAGAGAAAACAGAAAATTAGCATGGACAGACGGACAGACGTATATACTGTATGTACGTATGTACGGACGGACAACCCAAAAACAATACCACAATACAACCCGAAAAAGTGACTTCGTCACCGGAGGCATAGAAACGCATTATTTTTTTTTCAGACTGCCATTTGATCTTGACCTTTAACCCGGAGGGGTATGATATATACAGTAAGTATAAATGTGCCTTCCTCGGCTGTTTAGGGACATTTTCTGACATTTGTAGAATTTGTTTTTCACTTGGAAGTTGTGGGTTACAATATGTGAATAAAGGTGGAAAAAGTCTGATTTAATGCAATTTAATTCCAAGCTATGAGGCAACAAAAGGTGAAAATTTGAAAAGGGGGTGTAGACTTATCCTTGAAACCGTAATAATATCCATACCTTTCATGCCATGAGGTGTATAGGGCTGCCGAGGCAGTTTCAGTTGATTAAGGAGTACAAGCCAGGATTGCGACACAAGGTACTCAAATAGAAGGAAAAACACGGGGCAACCTTTCTGGGTTGGATAGCGGTAGTGTGTCAGAGTGGTGCTAAGATGTCGTGCACCAAATGGCGGTCTACTTGGGTTAACCTGAGGCAGTCCCTTCTCCGTGGGTGCCTGGAATGTCCCATCCCTCAGAGAGGATGATCAACTGTCTGTTATCATCTGAGCTCAAGTGCTTGAGCATCGGTATTGCAGCACTCTCTGAGGTTCAGAGACCGGACAGTTGCGAGATCATGGCGGCTGGTAACAACTACTATTGGTCTGGTCGCTCTGAGGGTTAGTATGCCCAAGGAGTTGCTGTAGCCATGTCCAATAAACTGATTCCAATGATAATTGAAGTAACACCAGTTAACGATCGTATTATGAGACTGAGGATTCATCACTCCTTCAGTGTCATTTCCCTCGTCTCTGTAAATGCTCTGACTGAGGCGAGTTGACGCACCATGAAGGATGCGTTCTATGCCAGGCTCGTGTCTGTGGTTGATCACTGCCCCAGGCGAGATTCTCTTCCAGTCTTTGGGGATTTCAATGCATCAACTGGAACTGATAGGGATGGTTATGAGACATGTGTTGGTCCCCATGGAACTGTGAACCAGATTATCACTAAGTTCCTTGATGTTGCAAGAAGTCATGGTCATAGGGTGGCTGGTTCATGGTTTCAGCACCTACAGGCTCATCACTGAATTTGGTATTCCAACGATGATGGTGTGGAAAAGGGGATTGACCATGTGCTTGTTGATGGTCGCTGGAGGAAGAT
The DNA here is from genome assembly GCA_024346535.1 of Eptatretus burgeri. Lineage (NCBI taxonomy): Eukaryota > Metazoa > Chordata > Myxini > Myxiniformes > Myxinidae > Eptatretus > Eptatretus burgeri. The sequence goes on along the minus strand of BROF01002233.1, from coordinate 233,773 downwards.
CCAGAAGTGCAGGGTCCACCATAGTGTTGAGTTTCTCAATACCGTCCACAGACTTGTTGTTGTTGCTGTTGTTGTTGCAACTCTGAAGTTGCAGCTTACTTCCAGAAGAATGGTACCATCCCAGCCTCGGCTGGATGTTTGCAAACTCAAGGATGAGAGGGCAGCTGAGGAGTTTGTGAACAGGCTGAGTGGGGATTTGTGGGTCTTTGTGCTTTGGGGAATCCTGAAGAGTTGTGGAGTGCCTTCAAGACCACCATCCTTGATGTTGCCGGTGGAGGTCTTGGAATTCACAGTGGGGCGAAGAATTTTGTGTCTCAATGGAAACAGATACCATTGACCAGAGTCGTAGGGCCAGGCTTAATGGCAGAGCTGAGCTGTTCAGGGAGTTGAGGCGTAAAACTGTACGTGCACTGAGGGTGGACAAGGAGGCCTATGTGCGAGGAATCTGTGAGGGGGTAGAGCATCACCTGTGGTCAAATGATTCTCATCCCGCTTTCAGGGAAATTCACGCATTGTGTTCCTCCAAGCACATCCCTCGGTGTGCTGCAATCAGAGCGAGGGTGATGGACTCTTGACAGAGGAGTCCAAAGTGAAGGCCTGCTGGGCCGGTTACTTTGGGCAGCTGTACAAGGCTGACCTCCCAGTTGTTGAGTTGGATATCAGGGGTGTGATGATCCCTAAGGCTGACCCTCCAATCAACTGTGATCCACCTTCATTTGTGGAAACACAGGCTGCGGTGAACCGGTTGAAATGGGGGTAAATCTCCTGGGATTTGTGGCATCCACGCTGAACTTCTCAAGGCTGGTGGAAATGCTGCACTCGTGTCGTTGCATGCAGTTCTGTGCTCTGCCTGGAACACAGGCATCATCCCAACTGATTGGAAGAGGGGCCTTGTTGTCCCTCTCTGGAAAGGGAAGGGTGATTGCCAGGACTGCAACAACTACCGAGGGGTGACCTTGCTCTCGTTGCCGAGCAAGGTCTTTGCTCGGATAATTATTGGTAGGGGTCACCACCATCTGCTTGAGCACCAGCGCCTAGAGCAGTCAGGTTTTACACCAAAGAGGTCAACGATTGACCTATCCTTGCTCTTCGGGTCCTCACTGAACACAGACGAGAGTTTTGGCAGGGACTGCTTGCAGCCTTTGTTGATCTCTGCAAAGCGTTCAATTCAATGAATCAGGATGCCCTCTGAAGGATTCTTGGTCTTCATGTGGTGCCACCAAAACTTATCAATCTGATGTCTGAACTATACTCTGGTACTGAGAACTCTGAGATGTGGTGATACCATCTCCGATTTATTTCCAGTTGTTACTGGAGTTTGTCATGGGTGTGTTCTGGCTCCCCACACTTTAAAGCACTTGGATTGACTGGATTCTGGGAGGATGTCAGAGAGATCAAGCTGCAGTTTATCATTTGGGAACATCAAGATCTCTGACCTTGATTTCGCAGATGATGCAGTCATCTTTGTGGTGTCTCTGGATATCCTTTTGGGGCCTTTGGGGTGCTGAATGAGGAGTCGGAGCCGCTGGGATTACGGGTTTCTTGGGTCAAAACTAAGATCCAGGCTTTCAATGACCTCTTGGATGCTGCTATCTTGTCCCCACCTGTTTGTGTTGAGGATGTTGAGGTCACGGAGAGATTCATTTACCTTGGCAGTGATATTCATGTCTCTGCTGGCTGTTAGCCAAAGGTCAATAGAAGTCTTGATCAGCCTGGTGTTGGCGCAGTGGTTAGGGCAGTGGCTTGGGACCCAAAAGGTCCTGAGTTCAAGCCCCGTTGGGACACTGAATTTATATATATATATATATATATATATATATATATATATATATATATATATATATATATATATATATATATATATATACATATACATATATATACACACCAAGTCGAAAACACCAGGGGGTTGACTCAGCCTGCCATCCTTCCGAGGTCGGCGAAATGAGTACCAGTGTACTGGGCCCGGTGTATACCCCAGTTAGAATAGGTGTACCATATCCTTGTGTGTCGTAAGAGGCGACCAGGGTTGCGTCAGGAAGGGCATCCGGTGTTAAAACCTCTGCCAAATCATTATGCAGAAAACAAAACGAATTTCCATACCGGATCAGTCGAGGCCCGGGTTAGCGAAATGTCGATGGTTGATCTGCTGTGGCGACCCCTAACGGGAGCTCGCTGAAAGAAGAAGAAGAAGAAGAAGAAGAAGAAGAATAGACGTCTTGATCCGGCCTGTGGAGTCATGGATTCACTGGATCATGGTGTGTGGCACTGTTGGTACCTGTGCCGGAGGACAAAAGTATGAGTCTTCAGGTCCTTGGTGCTTCCAGTCTTGCTCTATGGATATGAGACTTGGACTCCGACCAGGGATCTGAGATGGAGACTTAATTCCTTTGGTACCAGGTCTCTTCGGAGAATCCTTGGCTATCGCTGGTCGGACTTTGTGTCCAACAAGTGGTTGCTGAGAGAGACTCAAATGAGATTTGTTACCTGCATAGTCTGTGAGTGTCAGCTGCGGCTGTGTGGATATGTGGCTTGTTTTCCTGACGTTGATCCTGCTCAGCAGATTCTCTCACCGAGGGAGTCTCATGAGTGTCGGAGTCCAATGGGCCGACCACATGCCTCATAGTTGCAGTGAGTTGATCAGCATGTCAAAGAGATGGCGATGGGCCAGGCATCTGCCTGGGGGATGGTCAGACGGAGGCCCTTGGAATACCGGCGGAAAGTGGACGCAGCAACGCGCTGCTCCGGCGCATACTCCCATGCCTGACCTCGACTCGAACGTCTTATTACCCCAGTAAGCTGTTACTCATTTTTCTGACCTCGGAAGGATGATAGGCTGAGTCAACCCACCTGGTGCTCAAATTCAAGACCCTATGATCTTAAGCCAGCCACCTAAACCATTGAGCTAACTCCAGGCAAGTATGACATAGCTCTTCCTCATATAATTTAGGACATTTTTTTGCACTGAATTATTGTCCTCATATCGACATCCAAGAAAATCATATCCCAGGGTTAGTTTTAACCAGCCTTTGTGGTGTAACGGAGTCTGGGAGCATGAGGTTGGTGTTTCGAATCCCGACCGAGTCATACCAAAGACATCAAAAATGGTACGTGCTGCTTGCTTACTTGCTTGACACTCAGCGTTTAAAAAGGATGGAGCACAGAACAGCGATCATAGGTTGGTAATAATGGAGCATGCTTCGATGGACCTAATGGCCTCCTACCTCCAAACCAGGGCAAAACTCAGCATAATAAAGCATTTATCAATTATGAAGTATATTCTTTGGACTGTGCTGATCAACATAGTCCAAAAGGTGCACAGAACTGTTAGTGCACACCGACTCTCCTAACATGCAATGCCAGTCTGACACCATCGATGTATGCATGATACTAACGGTCACTGCTTTATATGGCAACATATATATAGACAATCAAACGATCATCATTTCAGTATTTTGTCGTTTTTATTCTTGTTCAGTGCCAGCGACAAAGATAAGGGGAGTCAATCTCTTCCAGGGGCTGTTCTTGCTGTTGTGAGTGTGATTGGAACCTCCCGAGGGTCCACTTTGGCAATGATCGCCCGCGATGGCTTTGTCCTGACGTGGCGAGTCTCAAACTCACTCGAACTGATGTGAGCGCACCGTTTCCACCACCGGGCTCTTCGGAATTATCGTCCATTATCAGTGCTGAGGCAATTTTCTTCGAAGATGCGTCGTTTTCACAGCCATCTCTCGGTACGTCATCTACATACATATATGTATATAGTTATATTTGATATTCTGAATCCATTGATGTGCAGGCTTTTTAAGGGAGGAATGAGCTTTGGGGGATCTTTCGAAATGCGTCCGTCGAGTGCGCCGGTGGAGGAGCCGCCGATGGACCCGAATGGATTGAGAGTGGAGGGTGTAATGAGGTTTGGTCGTAGCACATTCCTAGCCGCTACTCCAGTCCATAGCAAATCAATCAGCCGATGACGAGGCCCGCCCCACGGGGGAGCCGTTGTGATGGGGGAGAGGTTGAGGGAGAGGGTGAAGCCATGGAGTCTCGGGAGAGCGGCTTGGAGGGGGTGGGGAGACTGTGGAAGGAAGGAGGGCGGGAGTGAAAGGAGAGCGAGCGTGCTTGGCAGTTTGCAAGTCAGTCGAGCAAATGCTCAGACAGGCGCACCGAGAGACTTTTGGCGAGAAAGAGGGTCGAGTTGGTGAAAGTGAGCGAGGAAGCACACATTTCATGTACCTGGAATCCTTCGCACACGTTCGAGCAGCATGTGCAAAGGACGGAGCGGCTTCGCGTAGTTGGACACACGCAACTTGCAGCATCGTCTCGTTCTTCTCATACAGGTATGCTACTGCACCTTATATTCACACGGAGCCAATTCCACCAACGATGCACAGATCAAGGAAAGTACTCGATCCCGTGCTGAAGAAAGCTCAACTGTGATGTGGAGCTTTAAGATGTATCCCAGGTAGACAATGACGTCGGAGCGAATCTGGCTGACTGTCGCTGCAGCTGGCAGACTGTCTCGCCAGAATCAGTCCTGCGCTCTTGGCTACTTGGGATCCAATTATAATTATATACTGCTACGAGCCAGCAACGATTCCAGCTGATCTCTCCAAACCAGTCCAAAGCAATGAGATTGGTCCGAGTGCTCATTCTTCTTCTCCATATCATCATGAATCCGCTCAATAATATCGGATGATTCTGCTAAGTTTCAGGTGTGAAAGTCGCTTTGGGGAGTTGATGTGGAAAAGGGGGATGCAGGAGCAAATATGCAAACGGGAAAGAGGGATATCGGTGGAGAGGGAACCTGCTGAGTTTCAAAAGAGAATGCAGTCTATAGGCTGCGCTTTGTGGGTACGAGTCTGGCCAAGCTCCGGGTGTGCTAGGACCGTGTTCCGGGCTCTGTGCTCGTTCCAGTTCTCATGCCCGGAGGAGGTGCTTTGAAGCCCCAGTGTCATCTCTCGTCGTTACACGCAGGTGTGCTCCCACCGGCAGTTCCGCTTCAAACGCAGCGCCTAAGGGTGCTGTCGTCACTCCCAGGTCCAGGCACGGTACCGCATTCGGTGCAACGTGATATGGCACACACACCTTGCAGAAGCGATCAGGTGTACATTGCAGTGTACGAATGTTATATGAAATGCAAGATTATTGCATTGAGATGAGCACGGCACAATTACGGCATTTTGACACTCATTCAAGCGTACAGGTAAGTGACATGCATGGCAGGTCTTGCACTTCGCTGCGGAAATTCCTAGTCGCACCATTTTTCTCTGAATTGTGATTGAAATTAACACATGCGTCATGTGGGGCAATAAAACCACTATACCGGATTGAACCGGTATCCCATTTATACAAGTTTGTCCGATGACAAGATGTCCAAGACCCATGGTGTCTTGTGATATGTCGGTGTCGGATCAAAGTTGCCTTAGACCCACAAACATCGTTGGTACGAACTTCGGGTCATAAAGGGCTCTTTTCAGGTGAATCATGTATGGATGAGTACACGCACAGCTGTTTGCTTCACCATCTTGTATATTATTATCAATGCTCTGTTGGATTCAGACAAATCTGTCCTCTCCATATCTGTGTGTTCTGACTCTGATGTGCCATACTCTGTTACAGAGCATGGGTGATGCTGAAGCAGTTTCTTGGCAAAAAGTACACTGGGTGGTTTGCCATTGGCTTCCAAACAGTAGATGGGGCAAGAATTTGGAATCGTGGCCAGGGTGCGGGAGATAGCTCGCTTACTCTTCGCGAGGGGCACCGTGGGATCTTTCACGTCCACCAGCAGACGAGATTCCAGTTCAACATTCATCAAAGGGATGACACATCAATTAATCAGTCTGTCCTGCGAGGCATCAGGATGACCGTTTATAGCTGGGTCGGGATTAGAACCCAGGCTCGATAGCTTAGAGGAGAATGTGCGTACCTCTCGGCCATCCTGCCAGCCCTCTTTAGACACACGAGTTCACTCTTTAAACCTGAAGCAAGAAATTGTTGCCTTCACCATTCCCTGCCTCTTCAACTCTTAAATTTGTATACTCGATCTCAAGATCAGTTGCCTTACACTTGTACACAGGGCATCTATAAGTACACTTTGGAATATGATATACATTTGATTTTTCTCCATCCATCCAAGACCATCCTCTGTCTCCAGTCCATTCTCCTGCACAAATCGTGAATGCTTCTGTGGATGAATGTGTCGATGAGAACCAACCACGGGCAGGTCATCCCCCTGTCACTGGGTGCTGTAGATTTGTGCATGCATGTGGAGTTTGGCCAGGCCACTGGCACACAATGGTTTACTCTTTTTGACAACACCGGAGGTCTATCAGTGGATACCTTTAACGTCTATCAGTTGATGAGAGCAGATGGCACAGCCGGCTTAATTCCCCTCTGAATAGTAGCGTGTAACCCACGACCTGCTACGCACCAAGATAGCAGTTTATGATTGAACCAGGAACGAACCCAGTATTTCTACTATTGAATAATCTCAAGATGATGCCGGTTTCATTACACCAGTGGATAATAATTGTTTTCTTTGGTTGGTAGGATGGCCGAGAGGTCGGCACAATCACCTCTTAGCTGTGTAGCCTGGGTTTGAATCCGGACCCAGCTATAAATGGTCATCCTGGTGTTTTATCAATGTGTGTCCTGTCTACCAGCATTAGTTGGTGGATGTTAATGATCCCATGGTGTCATTTGTGAAGTATAGGTGAACTCTTGCCGACACCCCAGCCAAATTACTGCCCTGACTTCCTGAGCCGAAGTGGTGATCCAACCAGGATTTGGAGCTTTGGCAGCACCAATGCTCTGCGTAGGGTATGGTACATGATGATGACGAATCGTTTTCTTTACTTTGTGTGGGCATCTTTAACTGCCTGAGAAAACCCATCCAGGGTTTATGCAGTGACTCTCCACCCAGGATAGATCGGGTCTTACTTGGCCAATCTTTCCACCGTAAATTGGCACGACTCACTGTGCCAGATTGACCATTCAACGAGGTCATCCTGGCATTGCTTTTGAGAAAGAGACCTATATGGAAAAACAGAGAGGGTGATTGGCTGGTCTCCCAGAATTCCTGGCTTCACAGAATGCCGTCACATTGTGCTGCTGATTTATCCCAGGATCACCATGGTGCCTTGGCCAGTCACCACAGCCTGTGTTCAAGGCATCGTGAGACCACCCACTCCACTCTTTTTTTTCATACTGATTCTCTTACTCTAAATTCATTCTCTCACCACCAACCCCCTCCCCCTTTTCCCACCCCCCCCAACTCTGGCTTTGATCCTGCCTTCTCCATCCACCCCAATGACATACTTTCAACAAGCAGAGATTTCAAATGAGTGGATCAATTAAACAAATAAATGTTTGGATGCACAACTTTATCACAGCAGTTTGAAAAATGGGATAGAGTTGAACTTTAACTTTATTTCAATATATTGATATTGATATTATTCTAAAGAACTGATGGGATGGCCTTGGCCCTATATAGGTACTTACACTCGTCTCTAAGCTGTCCAGTCTGGGTTCAAATCTCGACCCAGTGATAACTGTCATCCTGGTGTTTCACAGGACAGGGCAATTCATCAATCTGTGCCATCCCTTGGATGGTCCGCCGTTAAACTGGGCATCCCTTCTGCTGGCGTTAGTTCATGGGCATTAAAGATCCCATGGTGTCCTTTGTTAAGAGTTGGCGAGCTCCCCCCATCACCATGGAAAACCTACCAATTCCTGCCCCAACTTATTGAGTCAGAGTTTGGACCCATCCAGGATTGTAGCCTTGTAACTGCTTCGTACATGATATTATCCTTACTACTATTATTATTATTAGACATTATCCTTTACGCCTGTTTGGTTTACAATCATCAGCAGCAAGTGATGAGGCTAATAAAAAATAAATTATATTGCAGTGGATTTTATCAGTTTCAGCTTTAACTCTTGATGTATGTACATGTCATTAGCCAGTGACTCGCCACTTTTGAGATATATATATATATATATATATATATATATATATATATATATATATATATATATATATATATATATATATATATACGTTGGCGTTTCTTGGACAATTTTGAGTGTCTCATTCATAGAAGTTAATGAACACTTCACATTAGTTACATATACTCACCGTTGAGCTCTCGTCTCGATTTGATCCGAGGAGGAGGATAAGGTTAAATTGCAAAATGTCATCTCAAATGGTTCCCAGGCAAGGCACTGCATCATTGAATACTCTGCATCAAAAGACATTAATCTGACTTTCCTGTTTGCCAAAAGTTGCTTGTAATGTTTAAGAAAGAACGGCGCTTTTAAATAGAGGAAGCCATTGTGGGTTGGTACCCTGGCCAAATTACAAATCCATACACTAGTGGAGAACTACCTCTTCAGCACCCCACAATGGAATGGCAAGCGATTCAATAACGTGTATTTTCACCTGTGAAACGATTGTAACTTGTCGTGGGAAAGGGAATGTGATGGGATTGGGGGAAGGCAGGCATGATTCAATGTCTGTGGCCTAACACAGCCAATTCAATATCCAACGCTTATCCTTTGAGATGCATGGTTAACAAGAGTGAGAATTGCTTTGCAATACATGTCCCCTTCCGATGTGATATTTTCTAAGTTTAAAAAGGGCATAACTCTGTGAAAAGTTGACGAAACTACCTGAAACTCGAAATTTTTCTGCAGCTTGTCATCATAAAGCCATCTACCAAGTTTCAGATGAACATGGTTTAAGGGAATGGGAAATAAGTCTGAAAAACCACAGGTGGGATGGATGGATGGACAGACGGAGAGCAAACCTTTTGTCCCATCCTGTAAAATCTATAAGGGACTGATAATGTAAATGAACTCTGTATTTGAAACAAAATTTAGCAAAATATGATGCTTTCATTTATGTCTAATTTTTTGTTTTCATCAAGCCACGGTCTTCTTGAGCACAACTGCTATTTTTTGAATTAAATGTAATGCTACTCCCTCCACCTGTCCAGGGTAAATTATCTGTTCAGAAATGTTCAGGATCCTATCATCATTTCCCTGAAGAGTTTGGGAATAACAATCATACCTTCAATACCACAGCATAATAATATATATATGTATATATATATATATATATATATATATATATATATATATATATATATATATATATATATATATTATAATAATATTATCCCAAAGTAAAGACAACAACATGTGACAAGTGTGGTGTTTGTTTATATAAGTTACTCTTTATGACAGAAAATGCTTGCTATGTCATGTGAGATAGTTATTAAGCAAGACAAAAACAACCTTTCGTTTTTCCAATCCTGAGCATCATGTGTCACTGCTTTTGTGTCGATGTGTTATGTCGCTTACAGACAGTCATGGGATTGGGTAGAGGGAAATCAGATGTGAAACAAAAGTGGTTTGCAGCTGTTAACAAGTTTGACTAAGTCAGCACCATTTAATTTGGTGTATGGACGGACCTGAGCCGTCCGTCGCCGAAGTTCAGGTTTGTATGTCATCCTTGTGGAGAAGAAGGAAAGCTTAAGAGTGGAAGATTCTGTGACATCACGTACTCGATGATGAAATGCATTCAATGCAAAAAGGGCGATTCCATGCACGCGAACCAAACTGTGGGATCCCGTGCTCAGTTATGCTCCAAGTTACATGTTGTTTCCAAATAATTAAAATGAGGCTATTCTAAGTGAGTTTTAGAGTTTTTAGTTGGCGAGTTAATATTGGTATATTTTTCTGCCCCGATGCTATACTGTGTCACCCATGCAGTCACCAAGTCACTCCTGCTGTCAAGAGTCACTGGCAGCTCACTGATCCTGTCTGTCCTCAGAGCTCGAGAATCCGTACACCTGCATAGTGTCCCAGCTGGCTAGCTCGGGGCATATGTATGGCAGATGAATGGGCTTGTTGTTCCCTTTGCTATCTGCGACTCTGCAAATGAAAGGTGACTTTTAGCTTGGTGGCACTAAAAAAAAGCTTTTATTTATTGGGCTGAATTACCACGTGCAAAATGTTGCGATTCTGCGTTCCATCGCGTGGTTCGTACTTGACTTGAAGCCAGAATATCCAGTATAATCTCACTCATGAGAGGCTAGAATCGCAGCCATAAAGTTTCTGGCATTTTTTTTTCCTTCTGCAGAAAAGGAGAATCTATCTCCTGTTGCCTCTATATTTTCAATGACAATGGAAAAGAGGAACATCATCACAATCAGAAACTCGTGACATCTTTTCTCTAAGTATGACATCAGTACAAGCATGGAATGGCTTTTTGAACTCGCAACCTTTTGTGGAAAACTTTTGGCTTCCCCAAGCTTCTACGAGCCAGAACGAACTTGTGAGATAATGTTGTCATTTTGGGTTGAAGTTTGAAACCAGCCCGACTTTGGAGATTACTTGTACACCTGAACGCCTGCTGGGAACCGCAGTGACGCTGTAAAACCTGTGTGCTTTTGAGCGACTACGCCTTTTGCCAACTAATATGATACGATCACAGTGGGCGCATAGTCACATGACTTGATTCCGCCCAATGGAGTTTATCATTTCTGGAGATATGATAGATGTAGTGCACCAAGGCCAGGAAATGTAGTAGAGAGTTCACATGTTGTAAAAAGCACTATACTTGTGTCATCTGCCGTAACAAAAGATTGAGACCCATCCATTGTACTGCCGATGAATAACCATGCCGAAAGAATGGCAGTTTGGCCACAAAAAAGATGCCAAGAAGATGATGGCCCTTTTGCTGGCAGGTGTGTGGACAAGCCTGCATGAGCACAGCACATCTTTGTAATGAGTATGGTAGTGTGTTACGAGATTGTGAAAGTTCTAGATCAAAACATGCCCAGGTTGTTATTCTGAAATCATGGCATTGCTAAACTATGGGAATGTAAAATTGGCACATTCAATGGTCAGTGTTGAGTGGTCTTTAAAGATTGAGACATTGGCTTCAATGGTTGGTGGTAAAGTCCAAAACAGAGGAAATGATGGCCAATCAAATTTTGTGTTTATTTTTCAAATAATTTTGTCACAGTCTCTTTGAGAAGATCTCGCCACTTTTGGGTAAGTTGTGTTCTAACCTCCTGTCAGAGGTGCACCAATTTCTGGGTGTACTGTTCCACAGGTGACTATGTCATGGGCAGTCAGCGAGATGGGACAGATGCGATTCCTTTGCTGTGAGTTGGATTTGTGGTTTTCTTCCATCGAGGGCCTTCACAAACACCCAAAGTTTATTGGTTCGTCAAAGTATGGAGGAG
>BROF01002233.1:204275-216439 GCA_024346535.1 Eptatretus burgeri | reverse complement strand
CACACACACACACACACACACACACACACACACACACACACACACACACACAAGTTGAGGATAAATAGGGCTTCTGAGGCATCCATGCAAATGAATGGGGAAAAGGGGGAAAACTCTCTGAATTAACCCTGGAAAAACCTAAAACATGAGACTGATTCCTCTCCCTCCCATACAAATGAATAGAAGAAACTCTCTGACAATCCCTAAAAAAAAACCTTCAACAGGAGAATGATTTTCTCCGTCTCCCATACAAGCTCATGTTAAATTGAGACTGTCTCAAGACCCAAAAACCCAAAATAGGAGAATGGTTTTCTCCTCCCCGCCCACCCCCGCCCCCTCTGACTCTCGGCCCATCAGGTCAAAAGATGAGGCTGATCTCTGCCCCATTGAGCACATGTTAAATTGAGACTTACTGATTTCCTTTTATATTTTATTCCACTCAGAGTGGTCCAACGAATATTTGTCCATGTTCTACTCTTGGTAATAAATTAATTTTCCGATTTCATTCATCACCATCGAGTATATTCACAAATATTATTTTAGAACTTAGTTCTTGGTTTATGTGTCTTTCTTGAGCAGAAATAAAATTATAAACTTCCCTCAATGCTCTTGTTTAACCACCTCCTGATCCACATATAATTTTGAGATCGTCGTTAAAAAAATTCCCATTGTTCAATTGATAACCATCAAAGTTTTCGGTTCATTCAAGGATATTGATTTTTTTTCTTGACATCCTCCAACTTATTTGTAATTAAATTTATCCGCTTATTTGTTTTATTTACCTTTACCCCGTTATTTTTTTCAATCAGACTTATTTGATATTTCTCACATTCGTTATTTTTCCCATTTAAATACCAAGTAAAGGCTGATTACATCTCCACTCTTTGGTTTGGTTATTGCTTGGTTCTATCATTTATAAATCAGTAAAAAGACGCCCCTTAACACATACTTATAACCACAAGGGATACTCTTGATTCCATTCTCTAAAATATATATTTTTCATCAAAAGCTCCTAATGCTTTCTTATTTATCTCTTCTGCATATAATTGATGTTTATAACTTCTTATTGTATTCATTTTTCTATACTCTTCCTTCTTGAAGGTTAAACAGTTGTAATAATGTTTAAAGTTTATTGTTTCCTTGATTATATTTTTCTTTATTCCCTTTAGCTTCTTTTCACACATTTCAATGTTATTATTATCAATATACGTAAAAGCATGAGACTTTGATCTCAAACTCACAAATTCACTCATGACCTTTCCACGCAACTCATCCTTAAACTTACCAATAACCTTTTTATTCTTTCATGAAAACAACATACTATCAGACTTATAATTACTTGTATCATATATTTCAATATTATCAATCATATCCTCATATACATCACTTGTCTTAATTTCTAATATAAAACTATCTGTATCCGTATGTATGTATACATATATATATATATATATATATATATATATATATATATATATATATATATATATATATATATATATATATATATATATATATATAACAATGATACATTATCCTTATACTTTAATTTAAAATTATTATAGTCATAGTCATACATTAACGACTTTGACAAGTCAAGAATTGATGTTCCTATATAAATAGGTTTATCCATTTCAATACTCTCTTTTTTGAAATGAATAGCACAAAAGTTCTCTGAAAACACCTCCGCTCGTTTTAAACTTAGTCTATTAATTAACTTTGAAGCCTGTTTCCAAGATGTAGAAAGTCTTATGTTTTGTCAATTCCTAACATTTTCCAAAGTCTTTCCAAATACAGCATTATTGATTAATTTATAAAAGTCCTTCTCAAAATCTGTTTTTGCCTCTGTTCTCCTTTTTGTGTTAAAATCAATATATTTCTTTAACCAATGACTTTGTTTAAATTTCAAAATTCGATGAATTTTTCTCACTCTCAACCCAGCAGATAAATATTGTCTCAAGTTCCTTTGATGTAAAACATAACTTTCTTTATCATTTAGTGTTGTAAGTAGTTTTTCTGGCGATTTACGTTTTATATTAAATGGCTGTTGGTAATCACTTAACCATTCTTTTATCAGACTTTCTTTATCAGGGTCTTTATGTTTGTTATGAAGTTCTTCTGGATATTTTAAATCAACCTCAAAATAATATGCAACTTCAGCTTTATCCAATTCTTTTTGAGAGGAGATAACAATGTCAAGTAAAACTTTTTCATAATGTATTTCTTTAACCCAATTAAGTTTTCCATCAGGTAAAGATTGAGACATTGCCCACCCATACAAATTGTTAGCATCATAATACATCAGGTAAGAGTTGTCCTCATTCTCATTATAATCAGGAAGATATTTGTCATTTGCTTTAGCATATCTCTTGGAACATACTTGAGATATTCCTCCTCTTTTAGCCTTCTCTATCATTAAAAGCATATCTATATCACTGATTCATTCCAAATTTTGTTTTGTCATTTTTAACATAGAACTCCAAGACAAGCCCGGGGCTGTGTAATAGTGAGCGGGGTCTAATCCAAAAGAATTTTTATTATGACAGACTGTTCTAAAAGTTTCAAACACATCAACCAATAATACATCAGTTTTAAGATACAAATCATGATATTCTCCAAGATTCTTTATATTAAACTTCTCCCAAACCTTTTTAGCTTGTGTTTAATCTCTATTGGAAATATGAGTTTTATTTAACTTTCCATAGAAACTTTCCCTTGAAGCAAGTTGTGTTTCTTTAAACTTCTCAAATTAATCCATCCAGTCATATGGATATATTCCCTTTTGTGATAAGAGATCACTCTCTTCTTGATTTGAGAAATGTGATTTAAGATTCGGGAAGTTTTTAATATTCGATACTAAGTTAGATAATGGACTTGACATAAACTTATATGTGTCAAGAAATCTGATATTGGTTATGGGGGATGTATGAATTGTTTTTGTGAATGAGATGTATTTTTTGATCTGTGTTAGGAATGGCAGAAATTTCTCCAGGTGTCTTTGAAAGTTCATTTATAAATAGATGTGTGTCATAGTGAACGTTGTTGTGAAGAAAGATAGGAATAAAATTTGGAGGCTTGTAATTAAGATTACAATGGGAATGAGCTGGACCTCTATATTTAACAGTAAGATGACAGTGATCCCTAACCTTGACGTCTCCCTCAATTTTCTCCTCACAAATATGACAGATACTGTTCTTTCTAAATTCCTTTTTCTCTCCCTTTGTTAATGACATTGATTTATAGGTTTTAACCATTATTTCTCTTAGTCTTATAGTCTTTTTCCAATCGTCTTACAAACTCATCTGAGGCATCTTCTCCTCTATAAAGTTCTAACTTGTTGTATTTATCATCAACAGATGATTTGATATAATAACAGCAACCACAAGAAGTATGTTTTTGATATTTATTTGTGTATGATTTATTTGGATTTGGAGAAACAGTATCTATCTTTTTAAGAATACTTTCAAAATCAGCATATATCACAAATGGATGTTTTATACATTTGTTAAAATCTTTGAATGATATGTTTGAACCTGCTTTTGGTAAATTGATTATGGTTGATTTATGATTACTACAATATTTTGAATGTTGATTTAATCATTCTTTTGTGTGAAAGGAGTTGAGACATCTCTTACAAGGAAGGATACGTTTTACATTTTCTCTTATATAGTTGTGATTTGGTTAATCTTGAGAAATTTTTGATGAAAGCATAATGTGATTTTTCCTTTGAAGTAAAGTGGAGAAGGTCAATGTCTGTTTCATCATTTTTATAGTTGTTTGAAATTTTTAATATCTGAACATTGTTTGTATCCGTTAATCCATTTACATTAACGGATAGATTATTCATTTTCTCAAATTAGGAATATCTCTCAATGACATTGGAAACTTTAAATCTTTAACATTTAATGTATTCTTGTATTTCTTATAATGTTCAACCCATTCAGGATTCCATTGTGGAGGACGTAAGTGAGCAACAACAGACCATAGAAAACATTTATTATCTTTGTTTTGAATATTAACAACCGCTTTCTTAAGTTTTATCTCTTTTGGTAAATCAATACAAGAAGAAGCTTGAAGAGGATCTGATTTTGAGATGTGTATATCTAAAAAGATTATTTTTGTAATAGTAAATCCACTACCTACTACAGTGTTATCAACATCTTGTTCTTGTCTCTGGCGTTCATCGTAAACATCACATATTACAAAACCTTGAAATGATGAGATAAAGTGAGGGTTTGTCCTCATATAGGGAGTAGTTTCATCGTCTTGTCTTACCATTTTCAATTTTACTCCCATATAAAACTTAAAAGTTTTCATTTCACTTAATGTGTTTTTAATTATAGTTTTAATACTTTGTTTAACCATATCAACAGCTTCCATGATTGAAGATGGTTCAGGGTCTTGAAAACGAAACAATATTATTTTTATATGCCCTTTAAATGCCCCATCAGTGTTTTCAATGGAGAATTTAGCTTCCCTTTCTTCATTGTTCTTGTGTTTGCATGATTGAAGGTGTTTATTATAATATTTTTTAAAGAATATCATTATCACATCTATCACAATGTTTGGTTTCTTGGTCAAGTGGAGATATTTGTCTGAAAAGATTGAATGTGTGTTTGTTGGTTTGAAGGTGTTTTTTTATAACATTTATATTCGTGATTACAAACATCGCAGTATGTTGTATTCACCATATTTATATAATAAAACTTTGCTTAAAATAAAATATTCTTGATGAAAATTTCGTTTAACTTACAGGTTAATCTGTGCTTAAAACCATTTTATCCTCCAACTTTTACTAAATTACATAAAAAATAACAAAAATTACAAGTGGGCGTGGCTTCGCCCACAATGTGCATGGGATGCCCATCGCCAGGGAGACAAAACGCGGCATTGATATCAACATCATATTCAAGTTTCATCCAAATCGGATCACATCCCACAAAGTTGTGCTCTGGACAGACAGACAGACATACATACAGACACACAGACATAACGAATATAGTGGTCACTCTGGCTGACACTCGTGAACCAATTAAGAAAGGCAAAACTCAGTGGTCTCCCCAAGAACGACAGAAAATAATTCAAATACTTGGGTCAGGGTTCCAAAAGTTTTAACATCTTTTTTCCGAAATGAATACAAGTATGGAAGCAATTGATAGTATCTATGATTTGGATGATACCATTGTCATCTCAAACTCCACTAAAAAAGAAGATTACCTCAGGGTAAATGCAATAACTGGAACAGACTGGAATGCAAATGGTACAAAAAGTTTTGAAATAAATAATCAACAAACTTATTTGAATCTATCTGAAAGTTTCTTGTTGTGTAAATTTACATTCACTAACGCTGGGAATAACACAAACGCTACACTCGAAAATGATTTCTTCTGGAAAATATTTGATAGTGTTCGTTTGTACATTGGAACACAAGAAGTTAAAGAGGTTGATTATGTCTCTGCTGCATCTGAAATGTTGAAATTTACACTATATTCATTCAGTGATAGAATCGAAAAGGGGGCTGTCGAAGGTTTTATTCCTGACATGTCAATGGGAACAAACACAGACCCTGGATATAGTCAAAGGAAAGGAATGTATAATGATGATACAAAACCAGTTAATAGTTTTACTGTGGAAATTCCTCTTAAAGGTATATTTGGATTTTGTGATCAAGATAAAGTTCTGTCTGGTCTTAAAATTAGATTTCAACTGCAAAGGAATGATAATGGAAATGGATTACTTTTTGGTGTTGGTAATGCTTTTGGTGATCAGATAAATTTGTAATTGATGAAATGAGTTGGTATATTCGTGAATATACTCCTAATCTTAAAACAGAAGAGATGTTGAATAGAAAACTTAACTCGAAGAAACCACTCAATGTATCATACCTTAAAAGAAGATGTCAACACGGTAAACTGAACCATACCACTTACACGTGGAATTTGGGTGTTCTGGAAGGAAAGCCATGATATCTGTGGATCATTTTTTAAAAACCAGATGGTGATACTGCTCATGATAAGAATAATGCATTGAGTGATAATGCTAAGGTGAAACAACTTCGTGTTTCTCGAGATGGAACATTTTATCCACGAGATAGATTGGAAATTAATTGGGAAAAAATGATTCTGGCTAAGATTTGTATGCTAAAGCATACAAATCTTACCAAAAGGTGTGTGAAAGTAATGGAAATAAAGAACCTATTTTGGATATGACAGCATTTAAAAGTTTGTATACAATCTATGCATTTGACCTGAGTGCTCAAAAGGAAACTATAAAGTCTAATCGAGTGGTTACTTCCCTATACATTGAAAGAGGAGAGAATGAAGAAGTTGATTCATATTGTTTCCTTTTGGAAGAAACAGAATTACAGATTAATACAGATAATGGTGTTATGAATAGTCTCACATAATTTTTTTGTTAAATAAATGAGTGGTAAAGTACCAACTGGGGTATATGTTAATCAAATCAATCTTCATAAACTATCATTTTGTGTTCAAAATCAAAAGCCTTGTACGATTAACGTTAATACAATTCAGAGAAAAGTAGCAGTAAGAATTGATGTTTTGCTCACAAGAGAACAGGTGAAAATCTTGAACGATACTGGCTCACTTAAAATTAAAATGTCACAACCAATGTTGAAGAAATATTCAATAAGAGAGATGAGTGGAGGAATTCTCCCATTTCTAATTCTCTTATTTGCTGGTTTAAGTGTGGCTGGAGCATTGATGGGTGGTATTTCAGCAGCGGTGAAAGCTTCCAACGAAAGGAAGGCTCAACTCCGGCCTCAGAAATAAATGGAAAGACATAACAAAGAGTTGGAGAAACAAATTAGTGGAAGTGGTGTAATTGTAGATTTTGCTGAAAAACTTGAAAGAGAGCATGTAAAAGTGAGATTGTTAGTTGGAGATATGCTTTCTTCTATTGCACAAGCAGGTGTAAAATTAACTAAAAGGAGTAATGGATTCTATCTTTCTAATAAATAAATGAGCATTCATGAGTGGTTTAAAGAATTTGGAAAGAATACCTCAAATTTAGAACTTGTCAAATATTGTAGGAAATTAAAAATTCATAATGTGGTTATTTGTATGAGATGAATTAACAAACGTGCCTAAACATACAAAGAATATTATTATGAACTTAGAAGATAATAATGGGAACGGTTCTCATTGGGTTTGTATTTTTAATAGTCAAGATAAAAAAAATTTTTTTGATAGTTTTGGTCTTCCCCCACCTGTTGAAGTTATAAAATTCTTACAGAATGGTGTTTATCAAACATTTCAAGTCCAAGTATTAAATTCCAAGTGTTGTGGTCAATTATGTCTATATGAGTTATTTCAACTCAAAAATAAATTTTTTCATGACATTATTTTTAATCTAATATAAATGACTTATGTTGGTAAAGATGGTTCTATCTTTGGTGTATCCCAAGAACTGGATATTGATTTATCAAATTATTACACAAAGGCACAGGCTGAATGACAGAAATATAGTATAACAAAAAATATTAATTTGAAAAATGCTTTTAAATTATTAAATTATCCAAGTCTGACTGACGCGAATGACTTGGTGAGATTAAGTGATTTATCACAATATATATCCTTAAATAAAACAGCTGTGTATTCCAAAGATACAGAAGTGTTGATTTTATCTCCAGGTCATACAGAATTCACAGTTCCAATTGATATAAATTTTTATGAAGAAGGGCGTATTGTTTGTCTGAGAATAGAACAATGGGGTATGATATGAATGATTTAGGGTATAATTAGTCATTTAAAATTAACCTAGAATACCTGGAGCAATTAAATCAGTCTCGTCAGGAAGAATATTATCTACTTGGTGCTGAGAATGAGTTTTGTGGAAGCATGATTAGTAAACAACAAATAAAAGAATTTAATAAGGGTAAATTTAATAATTGTTTTGCCCTAGTTTATTTCATGAAAACAGAAAAAACAGGATTATATATAATAAGAAAGGAAATACAAAATGATTTAACTATGGGAAGATGGGGAGGTGTTTCCTGTCATAATATTAATCTGTCATATATTTCTAATACATAAATGATGGCAAGAAGGCTTCAAGAAAATTATCATTTCTGTGTCCAAGCATACCTTCAAGAAAAAGGTATTTGGTATTTTAATAAATATGTTCTACAACATAAGAATGAGGTATTTTCAATAAAAGATTGGTTTTATACTGATGTTAATGAACCAACAAATTTGGATTGAATTAAAATGTTAAATAATGAAAAAATTATAAAGTTAAGAAAACGCAAGGCTCTTTTAGAAATTCAGAAGAAATTTTATTCGTTTCCTGTTGTAAAAATAATTATTTTGGATACAGGATTAACAAGAAATCCTGATGAATATATGTATGATATTCTATGGGGTGTAAATGATTCGAGGATAGTAACGGATGAGGAAGGAGTTGAAGAAACTGAGACAAAGGAGGAAAAGGAGAAGAGAGAAGGAGGAAAGAGAGAAGCAAGAGGAGGAAAGAGAGAAGAGAGAGAAGGAGGAAAGAGAGAAGAGAGAGAAGGAGGAAAGAGAAGAGAGAGAAGGAGGAAAGAGAGAAAAGAGAGAAGGAGGAAAGAGAGAAGAGAGAGGAGGAGGGAAGAGAGAAGGAGGAAAGAGAGAAGAGAGAGGAGGAGGGAAGAGAGAAGGAGGAAAGAGAGAAGAGAGAGAAGGAGGAAAGAGAGAAGACAGAGGAGGAAAGAGAGAAGAGAGAAGGAGGAAAGAGAGAGGGAGGAGAAGGAGAGGGAGGAAATAGAGAGAATAAATAAATATAAAATATGGAAACCAGTGAGATTAAAAAAAGATTGGAGGTATTACAGAAAATAAATAAATCTCAACACACCAAGGAGGAAAACAAAGAATTGACAAGTCGATTTGAAATATTTTCAACAAGACTATTAACATCGTTTTCAGGGAGAAGATATAAACGAGAAAGTGGAGATAAAGATTATATTATTGATGATGTTGGTGTGATTGACTTTAGTTAAAGTTTTTCATTTTTTTTCTTAAATAAATGGAGGAGAGAGTGAAAGCATTTCTGAGGATTCTTTATGTTTTAAAAATTAAGATTCAAATGTGCATGTTGGAAACTAAAAAGGTTTTTGCACTCTGTAGGATTTTTTTCTTATCAGTAAATGAGTTATTGTCTCAAATGTAAAAAGAAAACTAATACTAAAAATATCTCATGTTTTAAAAGGAAAATAATAGGGTTATACAAAAAGGTACATGTTTGGTGTGTGGCTCAAAAAGGACTAAATTTATCTCCAAACACAAACACGGAGGAGATATACAAAATTTTTATCAGGAAGTAAATTTACAACTACTGGAATACTGGGGGAATTACATCTATAAGGGTATTCTTTCTGTGGTCCAGGAACAAACTTGGATAAAAGATTAGATGAGGCAGACAATCCTAAACCATGGAGTGAGCCCATCAATAGGGTTGATGAAGCGAGCATGAGACACGATATTGATTATGGGAATTCCACAACTTTGGAAGAAAAGCATGAAGCCAATAGAGAAATGTTGTATAATTTGTCTCTGATACAAAATCCAACCTTGAGAGCAAAAGTTGATAGGTTCATCGTGAAGAAGATGATCATTACTAAATTGAATCTTTGGCTTGGAAATTCAAAAAACTTATAGGCTCTAATGATGTCATAAAGACTGAAGAACAATTCGCTGATGAATTACATAAACCAATATTCACAAAGTTTCAGAGAAGGAAGGTTTATTCCAAGGAAGTTGATTATATCTGGTCTGCTGATTTGATTGAACTCAATAATGATAAGGGGTACAAGTATGCTTTAACTGTTATTGATTTGAGGAGTAGATATGCGTGGGTTGTCCCTTTAAAAAACAAAACAGGTAATACTCTTATGTTAGCCTTTCAACAGATATTTAATAAAAGTAAGAGAAAACTTAAAAAATTGTGGACTGATGAGGGTGGGGAGTTCTATAACAAGACATTTATGAATTTTCTAGAAAGTATTAGCATTATATTATACAGTACCTTTAATGAAGGAATAGCGGTTGTTATTGAGTGCTTTAATCACACTTTAAAAGAGAGACTATGTAAACAATTCACCCAATTCGGTTCTCAACAATGATCATCTTTTATTCAGGATATTGTAGATAAGTATAATGATACGATTCACATCTCAACGAATACCAAACCATCAGAAACATTTACAAAATTAGAATATGTAAAAGAGATTAATGTCAGAAAGCCGAAGTTCAAAGTTGGTGATATCGTAAGAATATATTGGTGGAAATCTCCTTTTGAAAAAGGCTATACAAAGCGATGGACAAATGAGCTTTTTTTAAATCGTTGATGTGATCGATACAGTTCGTTGGACTTTAAAGATATATGATTTAAAGGGGGAAGAGATTTTAGGTTCATTTTATTCACAGGAATTACAAAAGACAAAGATAAATTGGTGGAATTTTTTTGACTCCGCCCCATTTTTTAACTCCGCTCTCTTTTTAAACTCTGCCCCTTTTTGACTCCGCCCAAACAAACCCTGCCCACAAACGGCCCACCCACATAAACCCCACCCCACACAAGCTCCACCCACACAAACCACATTCATCATAATCACATTATTAGTAATTATTCCCCCACACACAACATGTTTATCTTCTTCTTCTCTTCTTTCGGCTCGCTCCCGTTAGGGGTCGCCACAGCGGATCAACCGTCTCCATTTCGCTCTATCCTCCACATCTTCCATTGACACTCCAACCACCCGCATGTCCGCCCTTACCGTATCCATGAACCTCTTCTTTGGCCTTCCTCTTCTCCTCCTGCCTGGCGGCTCCATCTTCAACATCCTTCTCCCGATATACTCCGCTTCCCTCCTGAGCACATGTCCAAACCATCTCAATCTCGCCTCTCTCACTTTGTCTCCAAACCATCCTACCTGCGCTGTCCCTCGAATATACTCATTCCTTATCCTGTCCATCCTCGTCACTCCCAACGAGAATCGCAGATTCTTTAACTCTGCCACCTCCAGCTCCGCTTCCTGTCTTTTTGTTAGTGCCACCGCCTCCAAACCATACAACATAGCCGGTCTCACTACCGTCTTATATACTTTCCCCTTCACTCTTACAGCTACTCTTCTGTCACAAATCACTCCTGCAACTCTTCTCCACCCACTCCATCCTGCCTGCACTCTCTTTTTCACTTCTCTCCCACACTCTCCGTTACTTTGGACAGTTGAGCCCAAGTATTTAAACCCATCCACCTTCCCCACCTCAACTCCTTGCAACCGCACCATACCACCACCCTCCCTCTCATTTACGCACATGTACTCCGTCTTACTCCGACTGACTATCATTCCCTTTCTCTCTAGTGCGTACCTCCACCTCTCGAGGCTCGCCTCAGCCTGCTTCCTACTCTCCCTACAGATCATGATGTCATCCGCGAACATCATAGTCCATGGGGACTCCAGTCTGATCTCGTCCGTCAACCTGTCCATCACCATTGCAAACAGGAAAGGCTCAGAGTCGATCCTTGGTGCAATCCCACTTTTACCTTAAACCGGTCCGTCATTCCTACCGCACACCTCACCGCTGTCACACTGTATTCATACATATCCTGCACGATCCTCACATACTTTTCCACCACTCCCGACTTCCTCATACAATGCCACAACTCCTCTCTTGGCACCCTATCATAAGCTTTCTCTAAATCCACAAACACACAATGTAACTCCTTCTGGCCTTCCCTATACTTCTCCATCAACATTCTCAAAGCAAACATTCCATCAGTGGTGCTCTTTCCTGGAATAACCCCATATTGCTGCTCACAGATTGTCACCTCTCCTCTCAACCGAGCTTCCACTACTCTTTCCCATAACTTCATGGTGTGGCTTAACAACTTTATCCCTCTGTAATTTCCACAGCTCTGCACATCACCCTTATTCTTGAAAATTGGAACCAGTACACTTAATCTCCACTCCTCCGGCATCCTCTCACTTTCCAAGACTTCATTAACCAATCTGGTTAAAGGCCTGGTCACACCTTGACATTTTAGTCAACGTATGCCGATTTTTGAATTTTTTTTCTAAAACGCTGGCACACGTTGAATACGTTATGGGTAAGTTTTGATAACATTGAGAGCACGCTGAAAAACACTGCCATACGTCGTTGTACGCT
>BROF01002233.1:155200-186602 GCA_024346535.1 Eptatretus burgeri | reverse complement strand
CACACTTTCTACGAACAGATCTAAGATGCATATCTTCAATCATAACAGTTGTCGAGTAAGGTGGAACAAGATTCCATCTTTATCCTCTGGATACATACATCATCCTCAGTCAGTTCCATTGTTCTGTCGACTGAACATTTTTCATTTGGAATTTCCCGATATACCATCAGCCAGAGGGGATAACGTACATGTACCCAGGACTGTGGAGGTTATATGGGGCCGTGGAGTATCTTGAATTCCCTTACTCGACTCTTCCTTTATTCTTTCCCATCACGGCTAACTCCTTTTCAACTTCCTCCCCACACCTCCCCCCAATCCTTCCTCCCATGTCCCATCATTCACCCACTATTATTCTCTGCCCCTCGTTTTCGTTTTGTGTGCTCATTAGCAGCTGTGTGAATCTAGCCAAGAGAGTGCGACCCATTGCCCCATTCTTTGGCTGTCCCCCTTCTCATTAACGCCTGCACTTTCTTGCTCCAGTGATCCTGCTGTGCTCATCTCCTTCCCACAGGATCTCCTCCCCACTCCTGGTTTTCAAAGCTAAGTTTTGTTGAAAAGCAGCAAAGTGCATAATCGCTTATAGAAAAATCTGTTCACATTTTCAAACAAGCTCCTTGCCCTTGGGGCAAAAAACACTCCCCTCCCTGCTCTCTCCACACCTTGCTTTCGCAAAGGTGCAAAGCAGGGACAACCCAAATCTGAAATCCAGATTTTGCAACATTGAAAATGTCTTCATTATATTATTTTATCTTTACCCAAACACACTTTCCTTAAATGTACAGTCTTATCCTCTAAATCGAAATCATGTATTGTTCATGAGTTAGAGTTGGTGTTGACGGAGTGGGCCCACAGGATGGCATACAGGTACGCACACTCACCTCTGAGCCATTTACCCTGGTTTTGAATCTCGGTTCAGCTACAAACTGTCACCCTGGTGTCTTAATGCAGGCAGGGCGAAGCATCAATGTGTGTGCTGTCCCTCCGGATGGACGTTAAACGGACATCCTGTCTGCCAGCATCAGTTGATGGACGTTAAAGATACCATGGTGTCCTTCACGAAGAGTATGTGAGCTATCACCGACATTCTGGCTAAATTCCAAGTTCCTGTTCTAACCTACAGATGGCATGATTGCATTAGCAGCACAGCCACACCCTCAGCCAATGATGCAACTTGCAGCCTTGTACTGCATGCGAAAGAAGAAGAAGAAGGAGGTGTTGGCAGCTACCTGTGGCTTGCATGTTGACTTTAAAAGTTTTTAAAAGACATAGATTCATTAATATTTGCACAATATTCAAATAATATAACAATAGCCACAAAAATTACAGTAATATAAACGACTTCCCCATTATTTTGTCATAGATTTGCAGCATGCGTCACTGATAACTGCACATTGTTGATTAAAGGTTTTACCTTGATTATATTAGTTATCACCATCATCTCTTTATTTCAACATTCACTTTGCTCTGCAGTAGAGCAAAGTTGGGAAAGATATCCCATACATCCAGATGTATGAACTCTCATCAGTGCATTTGTTCAATATTCTGTATAAATATACTGTTCAATATACAATATACATTTGTATAAATTCCCTGCTTTCCTTCCTGAAAGTCCCTGTAATGTCCATCTTGTATTCCCCATGTTCCCCACTCCATCCCTCTCCCTTCCACAGATCTCCTAATTTCTCTGTTCCCCACTGTTTAATCCTTCCCACTCCTGCCCCTCTTGTCTCATGCCCCCCCTTGCTGTGCGTTGTGTGTTAGCTCTCATGTGAGCCTCGACAAGGGATATATATATATATATATATATATATATATATATATATATATATATATATATATATATATATATATATATATATATATATTTCAGTTGTCTTGCAAAGCAGCAGCCAGAGAGGCCGCCAGACTCAGGTGCAGACGTTCAGACTACTAAACGGACACAACTAGGACCGAGAGTGTTATACAGGGAGCGGGGGACATCTTGCACACTATATTTCTTCAATCATTTTTTTTATATATCCATGACTTCATTGTCTGTTTTGTGCTGATACAGTTGATGACTCATTGAGTTTTCAACATTTTGTGGATTCATTGAGGTTTTGTGTGGACAGACATTGGAATTCAGATCGTGGGTGGCATGATTACAGCAGTATTTCAGAAGAAGTTCATTAATTGTTGATTTCCCCTCTCATTTTCACTCGCTTCTTCGCTCTCTTGTACTCGATCAACTCTTTTTCAATTTGCAATTTCGCTCAATCACCTCCAGTGACGTTTCGCTGCAACTGAACTCAAATGCACCTCTTAATCGACATCTTTGCGATTAAATCCGACCTGGGCCATTCGTCCACGCAGCCAGTCATCATCATCCTCGGCTACGAATGGAAAAGCTCAATGTGCCGAGCCTTAGACCTCCTAATAACAGGACCTTGTATTATCCCCAGCCTTGCTCAGCGGCGTGAACTGTCAGAGCGGTGCTGACAGCATGGGTTTCAAGTTTCCAGCTCTTTGCCTTCTTGCGAGGGAACCAGTTTTTTTACTTCATCAAATTCCTTTTTGTACTTATTCATTTGTGCGGTGAATCACTCAAATGCAATTCTGCCCTCGATGTGGGAAACAAGTGTACAACCAATATATTTCACACTAATCCTGCATATTTCTTTTACCTTTGTTGTTTCCAGTGACATTGATTTCCAAATATGTTCTGTTTTTCTTCTTCTTTTCCAGGTTCATTTGTGCGGTGTTCTCATCTTGAACTCCATATTTTGTCCACCACGTTTGCACATCGAACACTCTGCCTCATCCAGTTGACATTCGCCAAAAGCCACTGGCATCCCGCGTCCCTTCCAACATCCTGTCGATCACTGCACCACGCTGGCCTCCCCCCAAAAGCAGCACCCTGAGGAGGAAGGCTGGAGGACTGGGCAGTGATGAGGCCTTGGCAAGAGTTGTGGAGCTTCGGTTTTAGCTTGGTGGTTGTGCTCGGTGAAGCCACTGGTGAGTTGTATGAGGAAATTTGTTTTTTTTTCTTCTTCTTATCATGCCATATCCGGTGTCACAAGTAACTGGGCACAATCTGGAAATGCCTTCAGATGAACAAAAGCTGCAGCTCAGCATTTGTTTGATAGCACATCAGTAGCAGGTCAAACAGCTCACAGGCAGCTGCTCCAACAGAACACTGCTGATCACTCTGCAGATGGAATGAGACGGTAATGCTCTTAATCAAACACAAATGCACGCAAGGAAACTTTACCATGAGGCATGCCAACGTCCACAGGAAAAATGCTACAAGAGCGATGAAAGGCAATAATGCACATCGTTGGTGTCTTTAATCGCACGATTTGCTGTAGAATGTATAGTCACATACCAGGTCTTAATACCCAAGCTCTCTGCAAACAGGCTCTTTGAAAAAATGGCGGAGTTGTCATGTCAGTTATAAAATGATCGAGTGCAATGTGCCTAACTGGCTCATTCTGTGCAGGTGATTGCAATTTGTGGGGAAATGAAATGGGCAAGGAACCACAAGAAGGACCTGTTTTACAAAATATATACTTCAATTTCTGTTTTTATATACAATTTCAATTCACCGTGTACACAGACATTTCTTCAGGATATATACACACAGTACATACACATGCATACCACATAGTTCGACATTAACGGGCACCCAGAGCACCTAATTTAAGCGTTTGGCACCCAAATTTTACAAGTGGTTGGGTTTTGAATGCCTGGATGGGCACCCTCAAAATTGCTTCATGAACTTAAATTTTGAGCCAAAATTTACAATCGCCATGATCAGAGCGTAATGTAAACATTTTTGAAACCCAGCAATGTAAACACGTTCACGAGCTCACCTAGTTCTCTCATTTTGATCTTGCACAGTTTCCTGGTTCAGTTTCTTCATTAAAAATATGCAAATGAGCTTTTTTGGGGGTATTCCAAGAATGCCAGGGGTGAAAATGAATCATACTAGCAGAAGGCACCTGCAAATATCAAGTCGGCCATTGGTCCGTGATAACTTATTGGCCCCCACCCTCTGACAAGATTGGAGACGGGGGACATTAAAATGAGCTCCCTCCGACCGTTTCACAGATTATAATTATCCCTCCATGTACTTTTGTGTCCGTGATATTTCAATTAAAAATATATATATATATTTACTTTTATATACAATGTCAAGGCTCATATAAGTGCAAACACACAGAACAACAAGGGGAGCAAGGAGACAAGAGGAATGGGAGAGGGAATGACAAAACAGTGGGGAATTGACACATGAGGAGATCTGTGAAAGGGAGAGGGATGGAGCGGCGTACACGGGGTAAACAAGATGGACGCCAAAGGGACTTTCAGGAAGAAAAGCAGGGAAAATGAAGGAGGTGGGTTTGGGGTGGATTAACGGGTGTGTAATGGTTTTGTCATGGGAGAAGATAAGAGATGGTGAACATTTAGCTTTCATATTGCTGATATCTATTCCTCATGACATTATCTCAAACTGATTAGATCACGGATATGATTGGCTGAATTATGTTGCCATGGCAACGGTCTCAGTGGCTTGGCTTGTATCCGTGATATTTGAAAAACCGTTCAAGATTTAGCTCTCTTATGACACAGATCTATTCCTCATAAAACTCAAAAGGCAGGAGACCGAATGTATCAGATCCTTGTTAAACTTAATCTTTTCATAATAACAGTGACATGAAACCATTTTTAATGTCAACTTACAGGGAGATATTACAAATATAACTGGAAAGAGCAATCAGAGATTGCAGACCTTCGCCAGGACTTGTTTTGTGTGGTGTTTGTGTTCTGGTGTGTTACGTAATTAATAAGAGACATAATTAGAACTGCCACTTTGTAACTGCTGCCAGTGATGTCCGTGTACCAAGACGTCCCGCTTTAATCGGACACCTGACCCTGACCTATGACGTTTTTAAAAATTATTATTCAGTTGACTTTAGAATGATATTCAAATAAATTGAATTCAAATCAAATGGAAGACCAAAGAGGTACAGTCCGACATTGGAGTAATCAGAAGGAACTCGACCAAGGAAAAAACAAAGATGAAGTAATCAGGATGAACCTGGACAGGATTCACATTTCAGCTGCGACTCGTCTTCCCTCAAACCCATCCAGGCACAGCCAAGTGAACCTTATTCAAACAAAAAACTCAGATCAAGAAATTAAATAATTCCAGCTGCCAGACCATGTGTCTGATCAAGTTGAAATTTAAAACATGTATTTCCCCCATCACCACCAGATCATAATTGTGAAGCTTCATTTTGATTGATTAATCGGTCCCAGAGAAAACATAAATATTTTTCTTAAATCCAATATGGCTGCCAAACCATGTGACCTTTCAATTATTCCTTTAAAAACTTGTACACCCAAGGCTTGGGGAACATTTGTGTGAAGTTTCCCCTCAGCTTGTCCAGTCATTTTGGAGAAGATTTTTTGGAGGTTTTAGGGTAAATCCAATATGGCTGCCAAACCATCTGACCTATGACATCCTATGTGTGAACCTTTTGTTCCTCATGGATAGGCGGTCATACTATATGTGTAAAATTTCGCCTCGATCTGTTTAGCCACTTCAGAGAAGATTTTTGAATGTTTTTTTTTAATAAACAATATGGCTGCCGAATCATGTAACCGATGACGTCATCATTTTTATTTTCTGAGGACCATTTTATCCCCAGATGACCCTCAAAAATGTTCGTACTGATTAAATGTAGCGTTATACATATGCAATTATAACGTCATAACGAAGGCGCCTATGATGTCATTATAAATCACACTTAATCCCCATGAGGAGTACTTGCCGTGTGCCAACTTTCTATTTTTTCCTTGGTGTGGTTTCAGAGATACAGAGGTCCAATTTTTTTCAGTTTTTAGCCGCGTCTCGCGTAGCGAACGTGGCTCTAAGAGAGCTTCGCGTTGTTGTTGTTGTTGTTGTTGTTGTTGTTGTTGTTCTTCTTCTTCTTCTTCTTCTTCTTCTTCTTCTTCTTCTTCTTCTTCTTCTTCTTCTTCTTCTTCTTCTTATTCTTATTCTTATTCTTATTCTTATTCTTATTCTTATTCTTATTCTTATTCTTATTCTTATTATTCTTATTCTTATTCTTATTCTTATTCTTATTCTTATTCTTATTCTTATTCTTATTCTTATTATTATTCTTCTTCTTATTATTCTTCTTATTATTCTTCTTATTATTCTTCTTATTATTCTTCTTATTATTCTTCTTCTTCTTCAGACAAAACCTTTAGGACTCGGCTGTTTTATATACTGGATCCGGATCTCCTTAAATACTAAACACCTGTACACATCCTTGCATTGACGGTGCCTTTTGAGAGCGTCTATCATGAACTTTTAAATATATTCCGACATTTGCTTTAAAGTTTCGAAAAGTTCACGTTACTATTTTAAGATTATTCCATTTAATGTGTTGTAATTTCATAAATACACGATTTTCTCGTCATGAACAGGAGCCTCCATGACGGGTCTCGCTATTGGCTCCATCAAGGCACGTGACGAAATATTGGAAGTTGTTGTTATTGCCTTTAGGACGTGGCTCTTGGACACATTTGTCCTTGCTTCCAACATGGCTACCACACCCCATGACCTATGACATCATAATAATCATCACAACATTCTCCATGAGTGGTCATTCCTCTGGTGAAAAATTTGTCTCAATTTGACAAGCGGTTGTGGAGAAAAACACTAAAATTCTGTGCAGACAAACAAACAGACAAAAGGACCCAAATGGAATACCCTCTCCTTTGGTGAGGGTAATAATATCAACACACATCAATCCCCCCCCCCCAACCACACTCCCCATAAGAGTAAAGGGCACCCAAATAAGGCCAGACTATATCTCTTAAGATAAATCGGAGGAATGAGCAAGAAAAGACTTTAAACTCGGCCTCGTGCCTGCAAAAACAAAAAATGTTGAGATTCTGGCAGAAAGTGGAGAGGAGAATGTTCGTGATGCAGCAGGATGAGGACAAGTTGAAAACGGTCGAGAGGAGAGAGCGCCGTCGTGTTCGGCCTATTCATCATTGAGCTCGACCGGTGTCTCCACCAGTAACATTACAGTTACAGGGTCTGATTGTGGGACTTCCTTATCCCAAGAAGCAGAGTGATTATGAGAATAGATGGGAAATAAAATTCCAAGCAGCATGGAAGGCCAAATTCCAGTGGCTCGAATACGACACAAAGAATGACAAAATGTTCTGCGACGTATGTGGGAGCTATCCGGCACTAGTGGATATATTGAGGCCCTTCTTCACCAAGTCAACGAACCTCAGGAGAAGCAATGTGAACCAGCACAATGACTCCAAATATCACCCTGAGTTCACCATTGTGAAGACACTTGCAGTGAGTGTAAGGGCTGTGTCCTTTTTACATCGTGATGATGAAGTTCAATCAAAATAAATGTCTTGCTGTTCTTTTAGAAATTAATATTTTCTGTCTCACTCTATTAAACTACAACAGCATTCAGTTGAGTGCATACCTCCGCTGGGCTGAACAATTTACGTTTTGTATCCCGCTGATAGGCCGGCTCTGCAGCGGACCTGAACCAAAATCTAATCAGCTTGTTCTTGTCACCTACTCGACTCATCCATCAGGTTTTGTCATACCCCCACAACGTTTTTAAATATCGTGCTATATGTCGTTTTGCCCCCATCTCTCGATGGTGGAGAATCACTTTAAATTGTATCCGGATTTTCACCAAAATCCGAATCAATGGGTTAAACACCCAACCTGTCCACCAAGTTTCTTCCGAATCCGTCCAACTTTTTGAGATATCGTGCTATGTATCAATCTTAGTCCCATCTTTCAATGGTGAAGAATGACTTTTGAAATTCTCGTATCCGGATCCAGATCTGGATCTTCATCAAAATCTCATCCATTCGTCCTTGTCACACATCCAACCTGCCCACCAAATTTTGTCTGAATCCGTCGATAACTTTTTGAGACATCCTGCT
Organism: Eptatretus burgeri; assembly: GCA_024346535.1. NCBI lineage: Eukaryota > Metazoa > Chordata > Myxini > Myxiniformes > Myxinidae > Eptatretus > Eptatretus burgeri. The sequence goes on along the minus strand of BROF01002233.1, from coordinate 178,625 downwards.
CACAGACACATAAACAGACGTGGGTGAAAACAACCTCCATCCACATTTGCCTTTGTACAAAGATAATTTTTAATGTGTGCAATAAGTTTCAAATTTATCTGTTGCATATCCTCTCCTTATGTTACATTGTCTGTTTCATTCCCACACAAAATTTTCAGTCGATCACCTATGCAGGATTCACCCATTTGCCGCCATGCCCTTAATAACTGCATTTGGTGTTGCTGCTCGAGTGGCAGCGAGCCTGGTACATAAGACCAGGTTTTCCAGCCCCTCCCTCCTCTTCCCTTCCTGTCTGTCATTAAAATCCCTTCGACAGCTTCGAGTTCTATGAATGTGACCCCCCCCCCCCATATTTTTCGAGTCGTTATGCATCTGACTCATCTGTTCTTCCCGGCCTTTCTTTGCTTCTCTACGAAGCACTTTTCTTCACATCTGCAAGCAGTTTCCCAGTGATCGGAACAGCTAGGGTGAGTGCTAGTCTGTATTGCGAGTGCAGAAGGTGGGAGGGGACTGGGGATAGTGCTCTGCACCCTGTTGTCTGACCATGGACTGACGGAAGAAAGGGGCTGGGGATCCATTGAGAATGACTTGAATTACAAGCAAAACAGTTCATGGGTAGCATCGGCAGCTGTGGAATAGATTGTGGGTCCTTTTTGAAACCAAACGGTCATTGAACGGTCACATTAGTGTTTAAGCTCAAGAAACCAAGCCCTGGTGAACTCCATAAATTCTTTTTATATTAATTTAGTCATTCTTATGACAATATTTATTGTTGTGGTTCTCATGAGCATTATATTGTCAAGTATTACTGCAACTATAAATGCAACCTTTCTTGGTTGTCCTATACTATTGTGACTATTTCACATGATGTAGTAATAATAATAATGGTCATTTGACGCTCTGAATGCCACGGCAGAATTACCAGGACATAATTTTCTTATAAAGCAAATATAAACCGAGTTTTTTTTATTTTTTATTGTTACAATTTTCAAGAATCATGTTTCTACCTTTGGAGCCATTCCTCTCACCGAGTTCTACTCTGTTTCTAAAGGAAGCCAGAAGTAGGTAGCTGCGGTATCTGTGGTCAACAATGTCGCTGTAATGATTCATAAAGGAAACAAACTTTAAAGTCCAGCTTTACTTTTGATAGCTTGCAGTGTTGAGCGCAATGGAGTAAATGCTAACAGTGATTTTGGGGCAAAATATTCATTGTTACAAACCTTTCAAAAGGAACGACTCGCAAAGAGTTCTCCCCTCGAGGTGTGGGAATGAACTTGCCTTTTACTGATGTGGTGATGGAAGCAATGGCCCTCTGTTGAGGTTTTTGGTGTGAGTTGAGTGTTATGTCTTTCATTTCTCCACATCAACGCTTCTTAACCTCGATCGCTTTGCCTTTCTCTTCCCATATCTCTCTGAGCGCCTTGGTCTGGGGGAGTACACAGGAGGATGGGGTTTCTTCAGAAACCAAAAATCCTTTCCCACCCTCCTTTATCCTCCCGACATTCTGGACTTTGTCTATCTTCTGTCCTTTTTTTTTTTTCTTCCCTCCCCTTTTAAACCTGAACTCTTGCTCTTGCATGTCCTGCATTCTGCAGTTCAGACACATCTGTTCTCCAACCACAGCTAACTCGTCTTTCTCAAGACTGGCTGTAACGCAAGCTTGCACCATTATCCTAGGGGGTTGTTGTCTTTGTTTCATTTATTCTAAGTAAAGATTTCTATTCTTGGTCCTGAGGGAAACATTTTTTTATGACATTTTGCAAAAAAAAATTCTCGCTTTATATTTTCAAGCTGACTTTGGTTGTTCATTCCACTTGCACATTCACTTACAGGTAACTACATGATTATGATAATGATAACAATGATCGTGAGCATTAATCTCATGATACTTTACAATGACAACGACAAAATTATTATTTTCGAAAATATGTTAATTGTTGGTGGGAAGGCTCTAAAATTAGTTCACTGAGAGATTTTGCAATCCAAGGCAAAGTAGAAAGGACTTGTCCATGATCTGCCGAAGGAAATAGAATGGGCTTTGCTTGCATGTAATCACTCTTTGCTTGGGAAACTACGCATGATTTGCCAACACCATGAAGCCCTGACATCATCCCGAGTGGTTTCATGGTGTATCCATTCAATGGCAACAGACATCAGAGGCTTTGAACTCTTTGGTTGTTGTAATATCTAAAACCATTGCCACCTGCACTGCAGCTAACTGTCTGGTATGTAAAGAAATTTTTAAAATGCAAACAAAAAGTTTCTCCTTTTCAAAAAGTTTTTGAACTAAACACATGACTTTTTATTCCAATGCCATCGTTAAACTCACTCGCAACCTGGAAGAAATGAGTGACATTGCTTGGAAATGACATGGAAAAGTACGATTATAAATCTTTGACGAGATTCACTGTTGCAGGACACCTTTATGCAAGTGTCGACACTCATGGAAGCACAAACCGACGGAGGGCAAAAAGGGTCAACAAACAGAAAGTGGGGTAAAAGGAAACAGGAGGGCAAAGAAAATTCCTTCATAGTTATTGGAAAAAACAAACTTTTTGACTCTTTCTCATGCAGCAAAATATCAACAAAAACATCGCATGGAATTTCACAAATGCACGTTGAAATGTCCAGCCTGTTTTGAGGTTTATGGTTGGAACAAGTGGTGTGAGAAAAGTGTAGAAGAAATAAATAAACAACCTTCAAATTAAATAACACAATACATGTCTGCCATCTAAAACTTAGCTTACGCGTCCCGAAAAGGTAATATTTATCGGCTCAATGAAACTATCACATCAAACACAAAACGCAACTTAACTTTACGAACTCTACACTTGGAAATTATCATTTTTGTAACATTACATTATTTGATCATTTTCACATTAATATCATAACCAAGTGAAGTATACAGTAAAGTGGTGTATTATGTTTATTGTTTCTCTTTTTTTTTTTTTGCATCGTCTTGGCCTCTGATTTCCATTTGTCAGATATTCCAAAGGACAGCGACTCCTGTTTCTTATTTACCTTAACAATCACCTGTTCCATGTCACAGATGAGCCCATTGAGTACCGTTTGATACTTCCCTCCAGTGACAGACAGGATGCAGCTGCAGCTGCTTATATCTTTCTTGCTCTCTCGCTCTCTTCCTCTCTCTCTCCTTTTCTCTTTCTGTTTCTCTCTCTCTCTCTCTTTCTCCCCCCTCATAAATGTGGATGCAATCATTGCAAAACCTGCACTGATTTTACTGCCAAAACCTAATTCCATAGGCGACGAGTCACGCACAGATCGTATAACATCATTAATCCTCACGAGGTCTCTCTTTCATGCAAAACCTCCAATGTTATCTATTGTTTGCTAACATGTAAAAACTGTGCACTTCAGTAAATTTGAGAGATACTGTCCTATACAGCACATAAGCCACTGCTGAATGGCCACAGATCAGGAACGACATCTTCAGATTTCGGTCATGGTGCCCTTTGTTGACCACTCACTTTCCTACAGGTAATAACGGTTGAAATGAAAGAATAGAAGATTAATGTTTAAATATATTGAAAACCTGAATATCAGATTTACTTTTTCATCATAGACAAAGTAATTCAACAAGAAATTGGAGGCAACTACGATAGAACTTCTCCTGTAACTGGAGCAAGAGATGAAATACTAGAAATAAGAGATGGTCAATTCTAAAACAAACTAGAAGGGCACTTGGTAGAGCGCATACCTCTGCCATGCAATGCCTGATCCATGAGAACATATCTGGCCCAATACATTTTTAAAATATCATGCTATGTATTGTGTTTGGCCCTATCTCTCAATGGTGAAGAATCACTTAAAAATTAAATAATTATCGTATCTGGGTCCGGATTCGGATCTTCATCAAAATCAAATATATTCATCCTTGTCACACACCCAACCTGTCCCCCAAGTTTTGTCCGAATCCGTCCACAACCTTTTGAGATATTATGCTATATATGGTTTACCCATTCTCTCAATGGTGAAGAATCACTTAAAAAAATATTGGATCTGGTTCTGGATTTGGATCATCGCCAACATTGGACCAATTCTTCCTCGTCAGACACCAACCTATCCACCAAGTTTCGTCCAAATCCGTCCACAACTTTTTGAGATATCGTGCTATATATCGTTTTTCGCCCCTTCACTCAATGGTGAAGAATCACTTTAAAAATTCTAGTTACCAGATTCGGATCCGGATCTTCACCAAAATCTAATCAGTTTGGCCTTGTCAAACATACAACCTGTCCATAAAATTTTCAACTGAATCTGTCTGTAACATTTCGAGATATCCTGCACACAGACAAACAGGCAGACAGACAGGGGTGAAAACATAACCTCCTTTCACCTTTGGTGGTGGAGGCAACAAAGCTTTGCAAACGCTTTATATGCATGCACAAAAAGAAAAACACCTTAAATACGGCAATGCAAACTTCTTCGGGGGAGACATTGATTCAATGGCAGAATAAACTGAAATATGACATCCATTTTGAAGTAATTTTCGATGTGATTGGTCTCAAAATCGACAAATTAAAGCGAGAAAAAGTGATGCTTTTTATGATGGATAAATAACTTTGGACAATAAATATTGAAATGATGGAAAGGTATTGTAACAACAAAACAACAGGGAAAAAAGCAAAACTCAAAGAACATCCTTGAATTGTAGATACTCTTTGACCAGTAATTAGAAACAAAATATTAAATAACAAATACATATTGAGCTCATTAAGCGGAGTACAGAAAAATAAAATAAACAACCTTCCGAAGGGTGATTGTAATTTATTCACATTTCAGACATTCACATCACAATCATGCAATTACACTGGTTACATGACAATAATACATGACAAATATGCTGCAAAAAAGTAACTAAAAAGCAACTAATTACGCCGAATACAGACCGATCATCTGGAAACGAGTTATAGAGGAAATAAATCGTGTTTTAAATGAGTGGACGATGAAACAAGTGTGGAATCCATTCAAATGAATTTGTTCAATAGAGGAAAAATGTACAAAGCCAAGTTAAAAACAAACTCCAAACCCTAAAACAGAAGATTAAATAAGATGATCCCAAGTCAGCGTCAAATGATCCTCGATACAGAAATAGAACGGCGATGACATAGCTTGTGAAAAGCAATGCTTACAATTTCTTAAATGACTGTAGCCCTCACAATGCTGAACATGATCTCACATTTAAACAGTGATGAAACAGTTGTTTCATACACCAACAGGGTATAGGATGCAAATGCTATGTTTGTACGCACACTCGCTACTCAGCAGCTGTCTGGCTTGGGTTTGAATCCTGACTGAGCAATACACTGTTTCACAAACACGATAATTCGCCAATGCGTGTTTTGTCCCTCAGACGGATGTTAAACTTGACGTCCCATCTGCCGGCATAGTTGGTGGATGATAAAGATGCCACGGTGTACTCCATGAAGAGTAGATGAGCTATTGTCGGCACCCTGAACAAATTACAAACTCCTGCCCTCACCACTGCTGGGAGAGGGATGACAAACCACCCAGTATGACCCCAGGCCAGAAACTGCTTCAGCAGAACTAATGCTCTGTATCAGAATCATATATATATATATATATATATATATATATATATATATATATATATATATATATATATATATATATATTGTTACGAATTTGGGAATTTGATTGCACACAACATACAGGTTCCTTTAGTCAGCTACGTCGATAAGTGCTTGTTCCCGAGATAGCTCACCTTCCATTGTTTAAATGTTCAGAAATCGATAAGATGTGCTGCAGATCAATTTAATAGTTAGGGAACGAACAATGGAGACATCCCTCCCCCTCTTCTGCGTAGAGGAAGAAGAATCCTGCCGTCCCATGATTCATGATGTCAACAACTCCCTCCCACCCGTGGTTGAGCGGGGGATGGATTACGAGGGCATGAGTCACGCCAGCCGCGGGGGAGGGGGGCGGAGAAGGATAAGAAGAGATCCTTTCTTTGTTCGTGTTGGGAGTTGAGGGCTGTGTAGTTCAGCAGAGCTTTGGGTCCTGCTTGGCTCGGTAGGCTTTTTGGAGAGCTGCTTTGTTTTGGAAGAAGGTTGAGCCGGTTGCTCGGATCGAGCTGCGAATTGTGGCTTCTTCTTCTTCTTGGTTCGTGGAGCTCTTTGTTCTCCGTTTGGTTCCCGGCTTGGTGCGACTCATCGACCTCTTCTTGGAGGTGGTTCCTCGGGGAAGCGACGCATCGACGGGAAGGATCGGCCCCTCGTCTCACCAGCACGTGTTGAGAAGCGCAGGAGGATTCGCGGGAACTCGGGAAGGATCGCGGCTCACGGCGATTGGATCCAGCTCGCTCTTGCTGGAGCCCGGGTCCGAACAACTTGAAGACCACACGAGGTGGAGAGAGAGGTTCAAGATAGGTTCTGGGTTTCAGCTCACCTGTCCTCCGAGCTGGAGCTCGTTATTAAAGGCCTCAGCCACCATTTCTTGGGTGTGTGTGTGTGTGTGTGTGTGCGTACGTGTTTCCGTTTGCCCGTCTAATAAGTAGGAAATTGTTAAGTGCTTTATGTGCTGTAAATGTTTGCATCACTTTCGTAAAGTCGGAATAGTTCTGCTCTTACGTGCTTCCCTCTCTCCCATTATTATTAATAAATACCCCAATTGTTAAATGTTTTCAGCTCGTTGCGTCGATTCTTTCATTGAATGAGCATTTTGTGTGTTGGGAGTTAGAAAGCCGTTGGTTTGCCGTAAAAGGGGGACATTTGGACCGACAGTTCTCGGCGATTAAGGCGCTCGGAATCGCGCACGGGACAGACTCGCCTCGGCGGTTTGTTCCGTACGAGTTCCGTCGAGGGTGGAATACCCCGGTAGTTGGATCACATGGGTATTTAGGTACATTGAAGACTGGCAATCAACCCTACCCCACGTGACCTGCCCATTGGCGTATGTCGGTTCTTGTGCAAGGACCCGTCGCTCGGACTTATCCGGGCGGTGATCTGTATTCCAGGCGATCGGTCGGGCCGACTCGACTTGTGGTTCCATTCAGAGCGATCGGTTGGCGGCCGACACCTGGCCCGTAACAATATATATATATATATATATATATATATATATATATATACATACATACATACATACATACATACATACATACATACATACATACATACATACATACATATAAGCCACATTATCGGGAAATTGAAGAACCACACCGTCTTTGACCTTCTACTTTCATGCAAATTGTTCATGAGATATTTAACATGTGAAAAGCTATCTATATCAAATTCGCCATAATTTGTATGTTTCACATGCGTTTAGAGATACCGTGTATTGATGACACCTGAAGCACATCAAAGGAAATCTCACAATTTTTCGCTAAATTGGAAATATAATTTATCATCTTTATCACACTCTTTAAAAATAAATTTGAATGTGAATTGTTCAGAAATTTATGTTTTATAGTCAGAAGGAGATGTCTGAGGGTATTCCGCCTCATCTTTTGACAATGGTATCTGTTTAAATATTTGTCTTTAAGTGAATTAGAAATTAGATATAGATTACATTGAATTACGTATATTATTTTTACAGAATTTCCATGTGTTCAACGAGTATCGTACTTGCAATTTCTTCTCCACTCCCCTCCTTTCCCCAACTTGGAGAGAATAGGTTTTGGTTTGTCCTCTACAGTCTTGTCTTTTGATCTATTCAAGAGAAACATTTTTCTCTGCTAATGTTCCACTTCAGTTCATTGCTTATAAAGTTTCTAAATGTGATTTGTTTCGTGGAGCTCTTTGTATTGTACAGAACACATTTCAAAGCCTCCAGAAGGAAATGCTGCCAAAATCTTATTTGCTCCCCCTTCCCATCACCCTCCCTCTCATCACCCCTCCATTCCCCCTTCTTGTCCCACAAAATTGTCACAGTTTACAAGGCTATTGCCCATTATGCCAATGATTATCTGTTACAAGTCTGGGAAAGGGGTACAAATAGTCCACCTTGTTTTCCTTGATCCTGTGGAGTCGCTTGGTATCTTTCATCAAGTTTGATTGACTCGTGTTAAACCATCTTAGTTTATAGAGTTATGAGCACAGGGGAAGGGGGGAGACAGGATTTGATTTGACATTGATTTTATATGTTGTCTGTTTTTATATAGAATGTACTTTACAGAATTATGCTTTCTGTGGTGATTGTGTTAAATTGTAGCCTATTTTTGCCTTGTATCTATCATCTTTTATCTGAATCTTGCTATGCTAAGAGCAATTTGGATGCTAGTAAGGCAGGGGTCTTTCACTCAGAGAGTAGTAGATGCATGGATTAGTCTCCCTGTAAATGCAGTGGCATTAAAAACAGTAGATAGATTAAAATTGAGTGAGATAGGTATCTATAAATAGTGGGGTACTTCGATATTGACATGATTGCACAGGCTTGGTGAGCCTAATTATTTCTCCTGCATTGAAGCTCCTTGGACCCTTTTGTAAACAATAAATAACTGGAAGAGCACTCGATAGAGTGCATACCTTCACCACAACAATACCTGATACATGAGAACATATCGAGCCCAATACATTTTTGCAATATCATGCTATATATGATCGTTTTTGGCCCTATCTCTCAATGGTGAAGAATCACTTTGAAAATTAAATAATTATCGTATCCAGATCCGGATTTGAATCGTCACCAAAATTGAATCAATTCTTCCTCATCACACACCCAATGTGTCCACCAAGTTTTGTCAGAATCCACAACTTTTTGAAATGTCATGCGAGATATCGGTTTATCCCAATCTCTCAATGGTGAAGAATCAATTAAAAAATTATCGGATCTTCAACAAAATCTAATTATTTCATCCTTGTCACACACCCAATATGCACACCAAAATTCATCCAAATCTGAAAACAAATTTTTGAGATATCCTGCACACAAACAGATAAACAGGAAAAAGACGTTGTGCAGAGCATGATACTTGCAAAATCCACCCCCCCCCTTCGCCCAAGGTTGCCATAGATACATCAAATTGTCCATTTTATTAAGATTAAAATTGACAATCTTAATCAAAGCTCAGGTCAATCGGATGAAAATTGATTATTTTTCAGATTGAAATTGATGATTTTAAAACTTTGACCTTGAGTTGACCTTTGACCTTTTGATCTCAAAAATAGTTGGTTCCTTAATTTAGTAATGCACTTTGAAATTGCTGTTTGATTTTCAGGTTAATCAGATGAAAATTAACAATTTTTCAGATAGAAATAGATTTTGGAAGTTTGACCTTCAGTTGACCTTTGACCTTTTGACCACACAAATAGTTGGTTTCCCAATTCAGTGACGCAATATGCAAATCTTGTTCAAATTTCATGTCAATTGGATGAAAAATTATGATATTACAAATTTCACCTCAAGATGACCTTTGACTTTTGACCTCAATCAATAGGTTTCTCAGTTGAGACTACCTCTACAACTTGGTAAAGTTTCATGACAACTGGTTTAGAATTGTGACCTGTAGGTGACAGATTGACAGATAAACCAACAGGCAGAATAACAAAATCGACTGAGCAATATACTTGAAAAATCTTCGATTTTGCAAGTAACAAACAGACAGATAAGGGTGAAAACACAACCTCCTTCCACCTTCGGTGGCGGAGGTAAATATGAAATGCAGGGAATACCTGCTCGAGTTAATAATTGAAGGTAGCTCCCAACCTGAAACTTTGTGTGTTTCGCTATGTCTTTTGTGTTTTAATTCGCATATTCCTCTTTGCAAAGACTTAGAGTCACGTTAAATTCACTTGCGATTAATTATTAGTTGGGATGAAAGATTGAAATCGGTTTTGTGGTTCGTTCTTGTAATAGATCAAAATATTTTAAATACTTGCTTCCCTGTGAAATAATACCATGCATCCATATTAAATGTACAGTAAACCGAGAGTAAATACATGAGGAGAAGTTGATTTAATGTTTATTTCTGTCAGTGTGGTGGCTTTTAGCACATCTGTGGCAGGGGATTAAACTTAATTGAACTCAATGTATCATCACAATGACCTCGGCCTATCATTTGGCACATCCTACTCATTGCAACACAACAAATTCTTCTTGATAGTTTAAAAAAAAAATTTGATTGATTAATTTTTACAGCGCCGTTTTTGTTTTGTGCAATCTGCTTCATCCCGCTACATGTTCACATGGCCACTTCTGCTCCTGCTAACCTACTGCTTGTCCTTCGCGTTTACAATTGCAACTCTCTTCCACTCCACATTTTAATTTGAGCCTGTATTTGAACTCCTCCCCCTCAAAATTGTCTTGCTCTGACTGTGGGTTTAGTTTATGTCAGTCTTCGTTGTTCATGCTATCACTCCCTATTTAGAACACTTTACCATTTCCACTCCTTCGTAAACCCTTCCCTTTTGTTTTTATTTTCATGTTAACTGATATTAACATTGCGCATGGTGCATGCTTGGGAGTGGTGTGCCTACATGTTTGGGAGTGGTGCATGTTTCTGTCTACGCTGGTGCTGATAACTTGCCAATAAGCGATGAAACCAGTCTGACAGTGAGGGGTGTGTATCATTGGGATTCTCATGTATGTACTATTTGTGAATGTCTTTATAGCTGTAGACTGTAGAGGAACTCGGGTAGAGTTTGAAACAGCAAAGGTCTTACCTGGTTTAGTCTTTCATGTTTGCTTTATGACCTTCGCATTCTGCGAAAGGTTATGTTTTGGTTGGCGTGTATTTATTTATTTATTTATTTATTTATTTATTTATTTATTTGTAATCTTGTGATTCGTACAACTCAAAAAGTATTAAACCGAATTGCATGAAATTTGGTGGGATGATTGGTTATTAGCTAGGAAGCATTCGATTAGATTTTGGGATCGTTCGGGTCAAAGGTCACGGTCAAGGTCACGGTCAAGGTCACGAAAAGGTCAAAATCGTCTTTTTACGATAACACGGTCAATTTTTATTCAATTTGCATGCAACTAACGCCAAAATGTTCAGAATTCAACGCCTCATCTTGTGATATGCAATATGACACAATGACGCCCATACTCTTGTTACCGATTAGGGGTCAAAGGTCAGGGGGGTCACGACCTTGAAAAATATGCGGTTTTTGTCATAACGCGGTCAATTCTTGTCCGCTTTGCATGAACCCAACGCCAAAATGTTCAGAATTTAATGCCCAATCTTGTGACACAATGACGCCAAAACACATGTCACCGGTTGGGGTAAAAGGTCGGGGGGGGGTCACGCACTTGAAAAATATGCGATTTTCGGCATAACTCAGTCAATTCTTATTCGATTTGCATGAAACCAGCATCAAACGAGATTACCTTCTCTTGTTGAAACGTTGTATTCACCGAGCTTGCGAGTGAAGACTCGCCAAAACGACGTGAGTTGATTGTTGTTTAGTCTGTAGCCCCCGAAAGTCAGGGGGGAGGTTATGACATTATAGATATGTGGTTTGTGTCATAAGACCATTCATATGAAACCAGTTCCCCACACTCGTACCAAGAACAAAAAAAGTCGTGGCGATGAAGGTATGCGCTCTATGAGTGCCCGTTCTAGTTGCAGCTTTATTGGGTGAGAAGAGCATGGGAGGAGCCAACCCTAGCCTCCTGGGGTAATTCATTAGGTGAGAGCTGATTGGTTATTCCGTGAGAGACGTGATTTGATATATATATATATATATATATATATATATATATATATATATATATTATACATAACCAGTGGGTTATGCTTACACATTGTAAGCATTAACGAATAAAAAAGGAAATGGTAAAGTGCTTCCCCATTGGCTCAGGTTGCTCACCTGCATTTGACGTTTCATTTATTTATTTTCTTCGTTTTTTTTTCATTTATTTATATTTTCATTTACGGATGCTCTCTAATGATTATGTTTTTTTTTCCTCGTATATTGGCTTCATTGTCCGTTGGCATGCAAAATTACTGTGCTTCCCCATTGTCGTGGGACGCTCACTTGCATTTTTTTCTCTCATTCATATATATTTTCATTTACAGACACTTTCCGACAGTTCTGTGATTTTTACTGGTGTATCGGCTTCGATATCCGTCGGCACACAAAATTACCATGTTTCTCCATTGTCTCGGGTCACTCACCTGCATTTTTTTCATTTATTTCTTTTCATTTATTTCTGTTTTCATTACCTTCGCATTCTGCGAAAGGTTATGTTTTGGTCGGCGTGTATTTATTTATTTATTTATTTATTTATTTATTTATTTATTTATTTATTTGTAATCTTGTGATTCGTATAACTCAAAAAGTATTAAACCGAATTGCATGAAATTTGGTGGGATGATTGGTTATTAGCCAGGAAGCATTCGATTAGATTTTGGAATCGTTCGGGTCAAAGGTCAAGGTCAAGGTCACGAAAAGGTCAAAATCGTCTTTTTATGATAACACGGTCAATTTTTATTCAATTTGCATGCAACTAACGCCAAAATGTTCAGAATTCAACGCCTCATCTTGTGATATGCAATATGACACAAGGACGCCCATACTCTTGTTACCGATTAGGGGTCAAAGGTCAAGGGGGTCATGACCTTGAAAAATATGCGGTTTTTGTCATAACGCGGTCAATTCTTGTCCACTTTACATGAACCCAGCACCAAAATGTTCAGAATTTAATTCCCAATCTTGTGACGCAATGACGTCATAGCACATGTCACCGGTTGGGGTAAAATGTCGGGGGGGGGGGTCACACACTTGAAAAATATGCGGTTTTCGGCATAACTCAGTCAATTCTTATTCGATTTGCATGAAACCAGCAGCAAACGAGATTACCTTCTCTTGTTGAAACGTTGTATTCACCGAGCTTGCCAGTGAAGACTCGCCAAAACGACGTGAGTTGATTGTTGTTTAGTCCGTAGCCCCCGAAAGTCGGGGGGGGGTCATGACATTATAGATATGTGGTTTGTGTCATAAGACCATTCATATGAAACTAGTTCCCCACACTAATACCAAGAACAAAAAAAGTAGTGGCGGCGAAGGTATGCGCTCTATGAGTGCCCGTTCTAGTTTACGGATGTTTTACAATGGTTCTGTAATTATTATTTTTTTCCCGGTGTATTGGCTTCGATGTCAAATGACACGCAGAACTTAAGCTTTCTACGTCACCCGGAAGGTACTGATCTTTAATATCAGTGAGTCAGTGGTTAGAAAGAGATTGTGTGTGTGTGTGTGTGTGTGTGTGTGTGTGTGTGTGTGTGTGTGTGTGTGTGTGTGTGTGTGTGTGTGTGTGTATACATATATGTTCTAATACAAATAACCCAAACAAATAAGCAGGAGGGAGCCATAAGACCATTCAAAGCCTGTGTTATGAATGCCAACCTAATGCTGTTTTGTCCATGTTCTATCTTTTTTCAATGTTGAGCTTCAAGCCATACACAACATTTAAAAAATCTTTGGTATGACTGTTAGGGTTCAGACCATCAACCTCCCAGACAGAGCGGATGCTCTAACCATTACAGCATTGAGTCTTTATTTTCATTTTTTTTCCTGCCTTCCCAAACTTTAAATTCTCTATTCGAAAAACGATTGATGACTATATGAGCAAATTTGTGGACTGTACTAAAAATCAGCCCAATCGTATCCAAGTGGTCACTGATAGATCTTGCTCTCACCCTTTACAAACCCCCATATTAGATGTGGAACCCCCACCCAAGTTGAATATCATGACTTACATTCCTTCTTTGAACACACAAACAGGTGAGGGGTTGGATGGAATGCTGCATGGAGGTTTATCTCGGCTGGGGACATCCCGCTCATTCGTCGATCCCTCTGCTATCCCCGAGCTTCAGACTGGATCCCTCTGGTGTCATTGCTCTCATCACTGCCCTGAAAACACAGTAAACAGCTCATGCCGGTATGTAATCAGGCGAACATTCAAGATAACTTTCCATTGCAATCAGTGCGATCATTTTATCTCAGTGTTTCATATAACTTTAGCTTCCTCGAGTCGATGAGAACATTTGCTAAGACATTGAATGATTTTATCTTTTAAGGATAGGGTGGAAATTTGGTGAACTGTACTTCATTTGAAGACAAACAAGGTGATCATCATTCGATGGAAGTAACAACCGATGAGACTTATTGAATTCACATGATTAACCAGGAATATGTTTGTGTCCTCTCGTGCATATGCAGCACCAATGGACAATGTTTTACAATCGTGGAGGAGGATGAAGCTGGAGGAGTGACCATCACATCTGGCTGTGTTCAGAAAGAAGGTTCGGATTTCCAATGTCGGGTAAGAAATTTGCTTCGGCATCAATAGCGAAATGCGATCAATTTTTTTTTTAATGTGACATGAACGTCAAATTGCAATCTCCCACCATCATGTGAATTTCAAATAGTTACATTGCTTTAATGTAAACATTTATATACCCTTGTTTCAACCTTTAATGACTTTATCAAAACGATTTTTATAATATAGGTTAAAACTCTAAAACTGTTCTTCAAAAAAATAAAAAACCTTAGAGAATTGATGACCCAACCATATTGCCTGTGTGGCATATTTGCCATTCGATGCTAAAACTGATGGCCAGGTGTTTGTAAATATTTAATGTTTAATAGCCCATTGCTGAATGCACGATATTGCAAAAGCTTTTGCTGCCATCACTGGATATAAGTGCTGGGTAATTGTTCTCAAAACTGTACACTTTCTTCGTACACAGGGGATTGACTAGCTCGAGCTCTTATATTTACGGAGTGTGTTACTGTCTCAACTGTAATTTCGAGCACAATTGTTTATTAATGGGATTTGTTTTACAATTTCTTTATCCTTTATTTTTATTTTATGTCTTATTTATCCTTGATCTTGCATTCTCTCATTCCGTTGATATTGCATTTGTCCTTTCTCACTGAGCTACTGTTTATATTGCTGGCCATTTCCTTCTCACTTGGATAGGACACACGGATGTCTAGGATCAGGCGTGCCATAGTGTGCTGCTCCAATACCAACATGTGCAACTTGGCGCTGTCACCTACGCTGCCGCCTCTGCCTCCTGTAAAGACAGGTTAGTCTTGCTTGCTTGATAAACTACCTCCTATTCGTTTTCAACATCTTTAGCCCCCCAACCCCAATGCCCCCTAGTATTCACTTCAGCCACATCCATCAGCCTCATCCGATCAGAAGAACTTTGAATGGGGAAAATCATTGAACTAAAATACACAATTTGGTGTCTGTCTGTCTATCCGTCTTTTTGAATGCGATACATTCAGTCGTTACTTATGCAATCTCAACCAAACTTGACAGAACAAAGGGTCACACGATGGAGGTTGTTGCAACTTCATTTGCCCCTCCCCCCTTCCCCAATGGGGTTTTCCGCCTTGGGCGAAATCCATGATAAGGTGTATATCCCGATTAAGATAGCTTATCATAACATTTTTTCAAGGCCGTTTCTCAAAACAAAAGTAATAACAACACTAATGATAATATTAGTGTTATTACAAAACAATATTAATCCGAATAATATCGCCCCTCCTGGGAGGATTTTTCCCCCTTGGACAAACGCCATGATAACATGTATAAATATCTTATCATGACGTTTTGTGGAGCGCCCCTACCAGAATTAAAAATTATTTTAAACCACAAACAAATTTGATTACTTTTTTAAACGGTCGCTACTGCTGTTTTACATGAAACTGAACATGAAAATGCTTAACACATGACCCTTCCTGCTGCTTCCATAAGACAGGGTTCTACTAGTATACTGTATATAAAAGAGCGAGCTTTTTTTTAAATGTTTCCAACCCTCTAGGTCATTTTCACGAAGATTTGCTGTACCGCATTATGTTTTCATGTGGAAATGCTACATCACAATAATAAAAACTTTCAATACTTAATCAAATTGATGGTGAAACATGAAATAATGGCTCTTTTGTTGATTGAGAGTCATATGTCGGGTGCCCCCCCTCAGCAGGGAGAGGGGCAGAGATTCGACCCCACATCTTTGAAGGTGGAAGCTCTTTTGTGAATCAATAGTCAAAGCTCAGTCAGGAAGCATTTCAATATTTATTTTCCGTATGCACAATGGAAATTAAAAATACAAAGGATCTACATTCTCTGTGGGACTACACTGAGTGTATTGAGGGGTCACTCGGTCCTGTAAGACCTTAAACAAGGAAATGAGTTGACAATTTTGCACATTATTTCAATGTCGCACTCCCAAATTAAATTTTGCTGCAGCTGCAAAAATCTTCTTGATGCTTTGCTCAAGTTTAAATATCCCAATTTTGATTGGGTGACCCAACTTTTACTGTTTCAGAGCAAGAGAAAACATTTATTAATGTCCTACATGTGCCATTCGTTTATTATCCCTACACTTAAAAAAAAAAAAAAGAATGGGGGGATATTGTAATCTGCTGTCTGTCTGTTTTTCTGTCTGTCCATCACGCTATCTCATGCGAAACGTTTGTGCAGAAATTCACCAAACCATATGGGAAGAAGGTGCAAGAACAGTATTATTTTTGGCCCTGCCCCCCCCTCCCTTGAGGCCCTGGGATGAGATAAAAAGGTCAAATGCCAAAAATGCAATTACAGGCACATTTTAAAACATTTTTTTTTTCATGAAAATTCGGAAATGCAATCATCATTGGGGGATGTATGAAATATGTAATGGATTTTGGGGAGATTTTGACCTCTGGTTCATGCCCCAGGGGGTAGGGACTGAGGGTCACAGGGCTCAAAAGAGAATATGTTTTTGAAAACTCTAAATATGATATTGGGTCATTCCTGGTGGAACTTTTTGCCATCTTTCCACTTTGCTTTAGGTGGGAAGCATGTGGATTTGTGATGGCGTGCCATCGACTTTGCTCGAGGTGGTTTTGAATAGCTGTTTGCCATTTTAATTACTGAAACAAAAAGAAAGAGGTTTAAAAATTATTACGAATTACATACATTGTGGAGTTCATACACATCACTCATGTCTCAGGTTACTGTAAGTGAAAACGAGTCAGACACATCTGATTGACTGATAGCTGTCATGTGCTTCCTTTTCAGGCTTGGGCCTGGAGAACATGCAAAATGTGGCCATTTTATTATGCATTTCATTCTGCATGCTTGCCCTGCTACTCCTCTTTGCATTTCTTTACTACAGGTAATATTCAACTTCACTAATTCCTGGGAATCAAACACTTTTTCTTTTCAGAGAAATGATAATACATGCGCAATTAAATTTTCTTGAGAGTAAAACTTGATTGTTAAAACTTTTCACAAAATAATTTATTCTGTTTGTACATACTACTACTGAATGCCAAAGAGACTTTGTGCCATAATATTTTCACATGAAAATTTTCATGGATATATAAATGCACCTTCCACAAATTATTTTTCAATCCATCCACTGTTTCTGTTTTTGTTATGTTAAAAACAGAGCAGGATTGAGCCATAAGTTGCAACCATGATTGTGATATGTAAATGAGACATTTTTGAAAAGTTCTCCATAGAAACGAGACAATGTAGAAAAAGAATTGCATTTCTGGGGAACCATTCAGCTGACTTTTATCTGTACTCAATATTGAGTATCTTGTATCTGGTGCTATGTTTTGAACATTTTAAAATAAATTCACAATCCCAATGCAGTAAACCCTCGTCAAACACAGGAGTTGCGTTCCTGGAAAATGGCGTGTTCGGCAAAACTGTGTTACGCAAGCTGTACTGTTACGGGATAAATGGAGAAAGGGGAATGCAACTGTGGAACGGAACATACAGATATATTATTTATTTATTTATTCTTATATGTTTTTCTTTGTTTTTTTTGTGGTTTTTTTTGCTAATTAAAACCTCAGAGGGAATATATATATATATATATATATATATATATATATATATATATATATATATATATATATATATATATATATATATATATATTACACACACAAACAAATCTGTTGTGTGAGGGGTTAAGTTTGTCGTGTGGGGTTTAATTGTCCGAGGCCGGGGGATCATCGTCACCAGTGGGTGTGTAACAGCATGAAAGGTTTGCATTTCAAGTCGCCAGATGCATTTCCACAAAAAGAAGTATAAGATGGTCCTTGAAAGACTTAAACCCATGTGCTGCCTTCTGATCCTTGGAGATGTATGTCCTGTAAAGTCCTTTTTTGTCAGCATTGAACACCTGTTCAGGGGCATAGCCTCTTTCTGTTATAAACTCCAGGAAGTCATACTTTATCTCATGGTGCATATGATTTACTGGTTCACATCATACTCATGGCCCACCAACACTTCAATTATCCTGCCAAGAAACTTGTCTAACATCACGATTTTCAATTTTCTCTGCTTATGTCATAACCTTACGGGATTTCTTCACTCCACTACCACTTGGAGAGGCTTGATGTTTTTGTGCCACACTGTATTTAAGGTTACAGTATGCAGCTCAATAACGTTGAGTTAAAGAAATCTCCTGGGCACAAACTTAGTGACCACAGAACTCTGCAGACTGAAAAACAGTGCGAGTGGTTGAAGATGGCAGGAGATGTCACCTCTGCATATGACGTGGTCATGGTGGCACATTCAAACCCAAGTATAATCAAGTTTTATTCGCGTTTGGGAAATTCGCATCGCGTTTATTCCCGTGCATATATAAATAAGGCCCGTGAGGACCCATGTTGGACGAGGGTTTATTGCATTCCACTTTTGTAGCTCTGCCTGACCACTGTCATCAATTCCCAATACCATTAAGAATGAAGCTTCGAGTGCTGTTCTGTTTCTATCAAATGCATTGTCATGAACATTTCTGAATACTGATCTTTTGTGAGCTCTGCTGTGTGACTGATACCAGCCACCCTCATTTTGAGAGGTGTGCATAAACCTAACCACAAATCCATCTTTCCTCTTGTAATAATCATTCAGTCTGTGTCGGGGCTTGTTGGTAATACCCTTTTCGAAATAATGAATAGACAATTGCAGTGTTGCTAGTAGATCATTGGTTAAAACTGCCAATCTTGTGTTACATCATGGACATAGGGCATCATTGGACTATGTATAAAACAGATTTGACTGATTTTACTTTATGATGTAACAAAGGTACCGGAGGCAAGAGTCAAGATGTGTGTACACAATGGACCCAGAGCAACACGAAACCTTTATCCCAGCCAGTGAGACTCTTAAAGACCTCTTCGATCAATGCCAGAGCTCTGGAAGTGGCTCCGGTCTACCATTGCTGGTAAATTTGTATGTTTATCCTTCCCAGCTTGTCTACTTGGATATTGATCAATTTTCACTCTTCATCTCCAATCCATACCAAAGTGCATACTTTTTCCTGAGTATTGTGTGCTGCTGAAGCAGTCCTGAGGCAGACAATACACTAGATAGTTTGCCATTGCCTTTTCCAACAGCATTCGGAGCATGAAATTGGAATTTTGCCAAGGTGCTTGTGTATAATGGTCTACTCCTTGTGAAAGACCACCAGAGTAGATGTTAAGGGCTATGCAAGACCGTGGGATCTTTAACATCCATGAGCAGCAAATTCTGGTGGATGATTCCTTCGGTTTAACGTCCTTCCGATGGATGTCGCACACATTGATGCATTTCCACAGTGTTCATGTGAAGCACCAGTGACAGTTTATAAGCTTGGTTGAGATTCAATCTCAGGTGAGACAACTCAAAGGTGAGTGTGCATACCTCTAAGGTCTAAGCTATCCTGCCAGCACTTGACATCTCTTCTGGCAAAAATGATGGTTGCTTGAGTCAAATATAATTCAGTTGAGAATCGACATCAGGACCATTCAGAGAAAAGTGCAATAATGCTGACCCATTCTGTCAATCCTGGAGATATCAACAACAATAGTAATAATAATAATAATAATAATAATAATAATAATAATAATGATAAAAAATATTTGTATTTATATCGTGCCTTCTGCCTTTGGATACAAGGATTATGGATGCATCTAACATTCTGATTACATATTTCATAGAATTCAGTATTTGAACCTGGATGGTGATAGCGACACTGAGATGGATGGGAGTGCCGGAAGCAGAAGTCAGGTTGGTGAAGGGATGTACAAAGGAACGAAGGGAAGAGTCTTGGTTGGTCCTGGGATGTCTGAGGAGTTTATCGTGAACATCTGTTTGAGGCAGGGAAGCATTCTTAGCCCACTCATGTTTATCATGGTGATGGAGCAAGAGAGCAGGAGAGCAGGAAGGTGAGCTTGAGGGGTCGTATGGGGAGGATGCTGTATGTGGACGATCTTGCTCTTATGGTAGAGAGTAGGCGGGAGATGCAGTGAGTACTGGAGGAGTGGAAGGAGGCATTTGAGAAACATGGGTTAAAGATGAGTATGGAGAAGACTGAGGTGATGTGGATCGGGCAGTGGAGAAAAGAAATGAATTTCAGGTTCAAGGGGAAGGAGATGAGACAGGGAAATAGCTTTGAGCATCTGAGGGGGAACAGTGACTGGGGATGGTAATTCTGAGGAGCAGGATTCAGGTGGGTGCGCATGCATGGATAGGATGGAGGGATTAATGGCCAACATAAAAGTATCAAGGAAATTGAAAGGGAAAGTTCTGCTGTCTTGTGTAATGTTGGCCTACCTTTACGGTCTGGAAATGGTGGCACTGACGGAGATACAACAACTGAGGCTGCAGGTCTGCGAGAACAACCGGGTGAGGAGGATTGCAGGAATGAACAGGGTCGATAGAAGGAGGATGGATGAGCTGAGGGAGGAGATAATTGTACAAATAAGCATGATAGTGGGATTGGTAAGACACCGGCTGAAGTTGGCTGGTTACGTGGTGCAGATGAGGGAAGAGAGAATGCCAAAGAGGGCGGATAGATTGAGGGAGCAAAGTAGGAGGAAAAGAGGTCGACCACAGTTGAGATGGGAGGATTGTGTGAGGAGAGATATCAATAAGGTGGGTATGGTTGAAGAGTGCATAGAGTTGTCTGGAGACAGAGGGAGGTGGAGGAGTATCATGGTCAAGGCAGGGCAAAAGATTGGTACCATTGGACTTCACCTCTTATAAAGGGGAAAAGGAGAAGAAGAAAATTTGAAGCTGGAACCTTCCCATGCAGTCATGTTATTAACATTTTATTTTAAATGAAGTTTTAATATTGCAGCTTCATAAGAGAAACTGTCCTTGCAGTCCTGCAGTTCTGAAGTCGCTGACGTTAAGTTGTGTATTCCCATCTCACACTTTCCCAGTCCTCTTTGGCTGTGTAGTTTTTGACGTGGGATTTCATAGCGTCGATTTTATTGGGTCGATAAATTTGAGTGAGTTTTACTCACTCATTCCAAAGTCATAGTTTAGACTTGTATTGAAATCATCCTGAAACTTTCTTGGTACTTTCAAAAGTAATGAAAGCATTTGTGTGGTTTAATTACATGAGATATTAAGGTTGATTACTGCAGCTTCAACAGAGATTGAGCAGAGCCATTTCAGAGAGAGAGAGAGACAGAGACAGAGACAGAGACAGAGACAGAGACAGAGACAGAGACAGAGACAGAGACAGACAGACAGACAGACAGACAGACAGACAGACAGACAGACAGAGACAGACAGACAGACAGACAGACAGAGACAGACAGACAGACAGACAGACAGAGACAGATTTTGGAATTTCCTTTACATTTCAAATTGAGAACTCTCTTGTTATCCAAAATGTACTATAGAGTTGAATCATACTGTCATTTCCACGAAAATTGGAATAGCTATTGCAGATAGAGCGATTGTAATTGATGGGAAAAATATAATTGTCTGAGAAAAAATTTATTGATCTCTTATCTATTGATTTGTTATCTGTTTCTAATGTATATTTTTCCTGGGCTTCCTTTACATTTGCTAATGAGATAAAAGAGACTCAAGATATCTTTGTGATTTTTAATTATTTAATTAATCGCATTTGACATCTTTTGTCTCGCATATTTGAAGTCTGCCTGTAGTTCGAACCAGAACAATTTTCTCAACAACCATCTCGATCTCTCCTTCTTTCAATTTCCAGGTGCAGCGAACAATCGCGAAGCAGATCCAAATGGTGAGACAGATTGGCAAGGGACGCTATGGCGAAGTGTGGATGGGCCGCTGGAGGGGCGAGAAGGTCGCTGTGAAGGTCTTCTTCACCACAGAAGAGGCGAGCTGGTTCCGTGAAACAGAGATCTACCAGACAGTTCTCATGAGACATGACAACATCTTGGGTAAGATTCTCTGATTTGTATCATTTTTTGCTCACCTGGACTTTAGTCAGGTGAGCTTATGCGATCGAGCAGTGTCCGTGAGTGAGTGAGCCAGTCAGTCAGTCAGTCCGTAAACACTTCAGTCATTATTACTTGAAACAAACACACAATTTTGATGAAACTTGGCCACGAGCTTCAAATCTGATACCTAACGAAGATTTGTTGACCGCATCAAAATCTGCGCTCATAAAGGGGGTCTACGGGGTTTTTTTGATCCCCCCCCCAAAAAAAAAATTAAGTATATGCTGTCTTCTCCAAAACTACACACTCAATTTCGATGAAGCTTGACCACAACCCTCATGACCAGTGATGTACCAAAGTTTATCAACCACATCAAAATCTGCGCTCATTAAGGGGATCTACGGGAGGGTGTGGGGAGAGGGGGGGTTGACCAGGTCAGGTCAGGTATGGGAGCATGTGCCAGAACAGCGCGTCGCTGCGTCCACTTTCCGCCGGTACTCCAGGGGCCTCCGTCTGGCCATCCCCCAGGCAGATGCCAGGCCCATCCCCATCTCCTTGAGATGATGGTCAACCTGCTGCAACCACGAGGCACGTGGTTGGCCCACTGGCCTCCTCCACTCACGAGACTCCCCCGCTGAGAGAATCTGGTGAGCAGGATCAGCGTCAGGAAAACGAGCCACATGTCCATACAGCCGCAACTGACGCTCACGGACTATGCAGGTAACAAATCTCATCCAAGTCCCTCTCAGCAACCGCTCGTTGGACACAAAATCCGAGCAGCGATAGCCAAGGATTCTCCGAAGAGACCTGGTACCAAAGGAATTAAGTCTCCATCTCAGATCCTTGGTCAGAGTCCAAGTCTCGCACCCATAGAGCAAGACTGGAAGCACCACGGACCTGAAGACTCGGACTTTCGTCCTCCCGCACAGGTACCGGCAGCGCCACACCCCATGATCCAGTGAATCCATGACTCCCCAGGCCCGACCCAGACGTCTATTGACCACTGACTCGTAGCCAGCAGAGACATGAATATCACTGCCAAGGGAAGTGAATCTCTCCACGACCTCAACATCCTCACCACAAACAGAAACAGACAGGACAGCAGCATCCAAGATGTCACCGAAAGCCTGTATCTTAGTTTTGACCCAGGAAACCCGTAATACCAACGGCTCCGACTCCTCATTCAGCACCTCGAGGGCCCCCAAGAGGATGTCTAAAGTCTCCGCAAAGATGACTGCATCATCTGCAAAATCAAGGTCCGAGATCTTGACATTCCC
>BROF01002233.1:143567-153666 GCA_024346535.1 Eptatretus burgeri | reverse complement strand
ACACCTCATAACCATCCCTATCAGTTCCAGTCGATGCATTGAAATCCCCCAAGACTAGAAGTGTATCTCGTCTGGGGCACTGATCAACCACAGACTCGAGTGTGGCGTAGAATGCATCCTTCACGGTTGACCCCCCAAATAGATTTGCTGTCTCCTCCGAAATTACACACACAATTTTGATGAAACTTGACCACAACATTCATCACCCGTGAAGGATCATTGTTTATCAACCAGATCAAAACATGCGCTCATGAAAGCGGTCGAGAGGGAGGTGGGAGGGTTTGACCCCCCAAAATAGGTATTTGCTCTCTTCTTCGAAACTACACAAACAATTTCGATGAAATTTGACCACAAGCTTCATCACCCATCATGTACCAAAGTGTGTAGACCGCATCAAAATCTGTGCTCATTAAGGGAATCTATGGGGGGGAGGGGGTTGTGAACCCCCAAAATTGGTATTTGCTCTCTTCTCCGAACTACACACAGAATTTCAATGAAACTTGACCACATCCTTCATCCCCCTTGATGTACCAAAGTGTATTCACAGCATTAAAAAAAAATCAGGGTCTAAGGGGGTTGAAGGGGGGGGTGGGTTTGAGTGACTGTTGCTCCTGATCCAGGTGAGCTTCAGGACAGGCAGTCCTATTGTTATTGCATGTTGACAGCTACAATGATATATATATATATATATATATATATATATGTATATATATATATATTTTATGAACATGTTACAATTGCCCTTTTTGGTCGAATGGCATACGTGAGCTGCGAGCTGCATTACTTCCTTTTTTGTTCATTCGGAATGTGTGCATGGCATCCCAAAATGAAATTGGGCTTATTGATGTTCGGGCTTTTCATCATGACCTTTCTTATGATACACCTGACCTGATGATGAAAGAGACAGATGTGATGTATGAGCGTTGTTTTCCAAAAAGAAGATGGCTCGTGATGCAGATTTGAAATGTTTGGGAGTATTTTCACACGGGGGATCTTCGTGATATCCAGTGAAAATTAATTGATCATGCAAAAATAAATGAGAGAATGTGTAAGAATTTTGGATGTTTCTTGAAAGATTGCAAAGCATCTTGATTATTTGCAAATGACAAAGGCATCTAAAAGATTCTTTCCCTGCTTATTAACAACCCAAAAGATGATCACAAAAAGTAAATGTTTTTCTCTTTTTGAATGGAGCATCTCAAGTGTTTCTTTCTCTTCAATGATGTAATCCCATTATCTCTCATCTGCCACTTCAATTTCAAAACATCCACTCGTTGGATTGGCCTGTTAGTGTTCTCATTTGAAACCATGGCTCATGATAAAGGGAACCCAGTTTCAGTTTGTTTCCGACCCTAGCCGAGTCATCCGAAAGAGTTTATTTTTAAAACAAGAATGACTGCCCTGTAGTCACAACCTGCGACACAAAATATATATTTTTCGCCTCCTCTGTCCACTCAACTCCCTCATCCTTGCTCATGTCCCACATGTCTGTGGTGAACGCTGGGTCTGAAAAAAAACCCATTACCCATGGCTCAGATTACATTCCCTAATCTATCTCATTAACCTTGTGCAGTGTCTGTCCCATGTGAATGAATAAGATTAGATAAATTAGATTCATCGTGGTGTGTGTGTGTGTGTGTGTGTGTGTGTGTGTGTGTGTATATACAGTATATATATATATATATATACACACACACACACACACATAACATATATATCTGCTATCTGAGTCATTGTTTTCCCCATCATATTCTTCTGAAGTACATCACACATTAGACACCATCATAAATAATATCTAGAAACATCTTTCCTAAATGTTAAATGTTCATCCACTAATGCCACATCAACTGTTGTATATGGTACATCACATTGTCTGCGAGCGAATGATGTCGCACCTTTGCTTGGAAATGAATTAATTTGGATCGTGATCACAGATTTTGCATATGGCATTGCTGGGGCAAAGCCCTCGTACAGTAAGGGTGTAACTGCAGTTTTAACATTTGAATTCCTTCTTTATTTTTTCCGTCTCAGAAACTTTTATGCTTTTCTTTGTGCAATTCATTCAAAGCATTTTACAAACGGTTTACAAACAGTTTTTCAGATTAAAGTTTAACTGCAATGTTATGACTTGTCAACTTTTTACTCTCCTCAACATTTGGAATAAACATCTCACATCGCAATCAACAATTCGTTCCATATCGTAATCATAAGTATATAAGTGTTAACATCCCACTTGAATCAATTCATCGCGTAACAGTCACTTGTAAGGAATTTGTAACATTCTCTTTTCAATGAAGAGAGAAACAAAAGTGGCATTTTAGCCTGCAAGTATCCCCAAGCTGTGAAACTTCTTCCACAAGTCTTTTGTTCGTTGTTTCAACATACAAAAAAAAACAAAAAAACATTCTGTTGCCAACCTATACAGTTGACTTTTGTCAGTCGAAACTCTAAAGCAAGTGTTGCTTCAGTAATTATAGCAGTTTGAGAAAACACTAAAAAGTTTCCTTTTCTTTTCAGTCTGGCAATAGCAGAGTATGCTACTTTGGTCCAACTCTGGTTGCTTCTGTATTGGCAGTCAATTGAGCAAGATGTGAATACAGGACATAGATATGAATACTGGCATCATGAAAGAATCATGAAACTTGAAAGTGCTCAGAACTTGCTTGATTTCGAATGATGGTGGCTTTTTAGGGGTTTTTTTTTCCTTCTGAATTGTAATTGAATGTCATTGAAAAGCAAAATGACTTAGAATAATGTTTACATGTCGACAGTGAAATGAATGGCAGGAAAAATTCAGAAACCACTCTCGTGAGCATGTGAGTGGAAGAACCTAATTGAGCAAATAAATTGTCTGATTGAATGAGATCTGCTGCCTTTACGGAAGATCTTGATAGCTATTTCAGCACTGTTAATCTTTTCAGGGCCAGTTGTTAATTGCTCGGTCATATCTATCTCAGATGACCTTATTACTAGCATATTGTTCAATTCAATATAACATTTTCTGACATGCTGGAAAAATTAAGGCCTTACTGTCTCCTTCAAAAAAAAAAAAATCAAATGGTGTTGGTCATCCACTGTGAAGCAATTGTGATACCAGCCCTTGTCATTTTTTTTTTTATATAAACCATCAGTGTCTTTTATATAGGGGCTGTTCAAGGTTAGCATGGACTTTCATATGTAGAAAGGTCTAAATAATTCCTTCATGTTGATATTTTTGTGCAATGAGAATGCCAACGGTACCCCAGAGCAAGTTTAACAGGAAGTGATATCAATGGGGTAAAAACCTTCTGCGTACAACCAATATGGTGGCTAACATGCTCACATGTGCAGTTGAACAAAGGTCTACATTAATTTCCATTTGAAGGGAACCTCAAACAAGCTGAAATTCACAGAATTGACTGTCTGCACAATTTGTTGATGCGTTTCTTTCACACAGTTATGACTTCAAATTAGTCGACCTGTCCATTGGCCCATTTGTGTTCCCATCCGAACCCCTGACTCTTGATGCAGGATCTGCAATTTACTTAGCCAATTTCCCCAGATGTCCTGCAAAAGATGTAAATTGCAGGCAGTGTGTCAAAAGTAGACATTTTGCGAAAGTATGTCGCAGTAAAGACCACAAATACCAAGTGTGGGAAGTGACTGTGCCAGATGTGACTGTTTTAAGTATAAACACACAAGCCCCTGAACAAATTAGAGGCAACCGATTTTGTGATGTTCGTCTTTGCACATCTGATGGACAGGCATGCTCAACTAAATTGCTGTTGGACACACGTTCAGTCGTTTCCATACTTCCAGAGTCTACCTACCTGGAGCATTTCAAGAATGCATTTCTTACAGAACCAAAATTACACTTGGTGACTTACCTAAAAAAAAACCGATCTCTGTACTTGGTTGTCTTCAAGTACAGGTGCGACACAACCATGTTTCTGTGCCTGATGATTTCTTCATTGTGGCTTCTGGAACACCTATACTCGGCATGGACCTCTTCACTGCTCTTGGACTGAATATTGTTAATGGATGTGTTACTCCTGCATCAGTGCTAAGTACCTCTGTGCATCAAACATCGGCTTGGCAGACATCTAATCCTAACGTCACTGGAACTCTAGGCTATGCAAAAGGATTTGTACACAGAGTGAAGATAAGGCCCGATGTGGTGCCAATCCAGCAGAAGCTTCGCCGTTTATCTTTTGCTGTCCGTGATGCTGTCTCGCAAGAAGTGAAAACGCTTGAAGAAGTGGGTATCATTGAGAGAAGTGACTCTTCCAAAAGGGTTCCACCTTTGCAACCAGTTCCACTCCCTAATGCTGCTTGGGAAAAGCTTGCCATCGATATAGAGGGACCACTTGATAACGGCCAAATGGACTGTCACTATGCCATTACCTTAATTGATTACTTCAGCAAATGGCCAGAAGTAGCCTTTACGTCCCAAGTAACATCTGCTGCAGTTATCAACTTCCTGACTACAGTATTCAGTCATGAAGGAAATCTGTGGGAACTTATCTCTGACAATGGATCTCAGTTTGTTTCAACTGAGTTTGAAACATTTCTGCAGGAAAGAAACAAACACTGCCATAGCTCTACATATTACCCACAAGCCAACGCGGAGATAGAACAATTGATTCAACAGAGTGTTTAAGGACTGTTTACATCCTGCAAATCTCGAAGGGAAGCCCTGGAAATCATTCGTACCCAACTTCTTGCAAACGTATTGAGCTACAAGACATGAAACAACTCATCAAACCTCTGCTGAACTTGTACATGGACGTACATTGCACACCAAGTTGCACATTGGGGATAGTCAAATTGGTGTACCTCGAGGATGTGAGACCACATATTCTTGCAAGACTCGTGGATGTGAGACGCTGTGTTCAACAGAAACAAGAGAAGTCAAAACGATACATAGACAAGCATCGGGGAACGAAACCTTCCACCTTCCAATGTGGTTCTTTCATGCGAGTTCGGAAACCTGAAC
The DNA here is from genome assembly GCA_024346535.1 of Eptatretus burgeri. NCBI lineage: Eukaryota > Metazoa > Chordata > Myxini > Myxiniformes > Myxinidae > Eptatretus > Eptatretus burgeri. The sequence goes on along the minus strand of BROF01002233.1, from coordinate 148,691 downwards.
TTCACAAGAAAGGACAAAACAAGTATACCCAACTCCTCAAGATCAGTGAACAGAGAGGTCCTCCAACTGACTGACTCTCTGATATGAAAGTGTGGAATGCAATTCATCTCGCACCTACAATTGAGACTTCAAATGGACTTCTGCTGGAAGTACGACGGGTTCTGAGGACCATAGGACACATAGCCCTGTCCAACAAATGCCTCCACGAGTTTTTACCCCAGGTGTTCATCATGGGATGAGATATTGTCGAGCCCCTGAATGGACCAAGGACTTTGTCACGTGACATGCTTGCTATTTTTTTTTGGGGGGGGTGGGCGGGGGTGTTGGTGGGTTGTCATCATCAGTTGTTATTTTCACAAAAACAAGGAATATGTGGTATTGGGAGTTACATGAATGTTGATAAATGCATGACAATTACATGCTTACTATGTTCTTTGTTTTTTTTTTTCATTATTTGTTGTTATTTTCATGAAAAAAAGGAATATGTGGTATTGGGAGTTGCATGAATGTTAATGTACGCATGATGTGGCAGAACCGAGAGTGACGTCAGCGGGCTGTCGAGTGAGTAGAGGAGGTGAGAGCTGCCATTAAACGGTTGAGCCAAAGGACTTACGTGTTGGCTGATTTTACAACACAACACACACTTGCATTGGAAATGCAGCTCTGCAACATCATGATGTTGTCATCTCAAATTGAGTGAAGCGTTGCAATATTCAAACAAAAGTAAAATCCCCACATTGACTCAAGCTTCCCTGAATTGAGCCTCAGAAATGTAGGCCAAAGCATCATATAGTTGAAAGGAAAATACCCAATGGCATTGGGCAAGCCAGGCCGTGCTGGATCTGTGAAGCACACAGGTGCTGCGGTGCAGTGGAATGTAGGCACTGGGTGAGGCAGCAGAGAGGGAGGGAGGGGTAAGTCTGAAGATATGAAGAGTTCATGTGAAAGATTTGGGTGGGAGAGGGAAAGGTGGGGGGAGGGTGGTGCAGGAGCAGGTGCTGATGCGAGGCCTGGGCCAGAAAATGAAGCCTCACTTTGATTGATAGTTGCCTCTTGCTGTGGTTTGAATCACTGACACTGTTTTTGTGAAACGGATTTACAATGAGAGGCTCATTAATCATTGTCAGACATATTTTGCTTTTTTTTTTTTTTTTTCTTACCTTTCAGTTAACTTAGCTTGATAAATTATTGACAGTACAACTTGAAAATACTTATTGTACTTTCCTCTGTATTTTTTTTTTAAACAAAAATGGGCAGACTATGCAAATGTGCTTCACTGTTCACTTTTGGCCTTTTCCCCCTTTCTCCCTCTGGCTTCTCACTCTTGTCTTTTTAAGAGGCATAATGGAGTTCGTTGTTGGGTGTTTTAATGATGACGACTTGTGAAGTTAATCTTTGCTGCCAGGCAGGGATTGTGATTCTTTGTCATTGTGTGGTTATTTTTCTGTAGCTAAGAAATACTGAAATGAAAAGTTTAATAGTAGAAGAGAGAGAAAGATTTTTTTTAAATGCATTCACTTAAAACAGTCATCGAATGTGCATTCCCACATAACCACAAAATAAGAAGTGAAACTCAACTCAGATTCAAAAACTAAGAATCACGATCATATCATTGTGTAATTGTATTTATTTCAAGTTTTAATATGAAAAAGAAAATTTACCAAAAAGCTTCAAGTGCTGTTTATTGAATTTCACAGTAATTTTGGTGGAAGCATCCTTCCCTTGCATGAGTCGACAACTGATTCTCTTTGAAGTTCAACTATATACAATGGAGCAAGAGTACAAGGTCCGACAATAATGTTCCAGGATTAAAACAAAATAAAATTTTATTGCAAATGTAAAAATTATGTTTAGTGGTCACCTTCAAAGTAATCTCCCTGGGAGTCCATACACACTTGCCAATGCCGCTGCCATGCTCAAAGGACCATTGGAAGTCATTGTCTGAAAGGCCATTTGGCTCATTGGTCAAAAGCTCACTGAATCTCTTCTGCTGATGCAAAAATGAGTTCCTTTCATTGGAGTTTTGGACGTCAGTCAGATCGGACCAAAATTCTCACCCTTTCAACATCTTCGTCTCTTTTGGCAATCTATCAGCGTCCGGACCGTGCATCATCATTCACGTCCATTCTCCCAATAAGCCTAGTTTTGGCTTAGTGGTTAGGTTGCCTGGCTTGGGATCTTAGGGTCTTGAGTTCGAGCCTTGTTGAACTGAACATCCAGTGGGGTTGAAAAAGCCTGTCATCCTTCCAAGGTCGGCAAAATGAGTGTCAATATGCTGGTATACTGTGTCGGAGTGGCGACCTGTCCAGGATTGTGCCCAATAGCCAAGGAGACTGCTTAAATAGCAGCAATGCTCTGCACAGAGTATGGTCCCAATCTCCTCTCCTCCTGCACTGGTATCGGGCACAGTATCAGTCATGCCCCAATAAAATGATAGCTACCTGGCAGCCAAGCTGCCATGCGCATGGATAATAATAATAAGAAGTCCATTTTCCCTTTCGCAAACCTCTTGGCCAACTCAAACACACGTGATTTTGACATTGTGTCTTCCCCATACACCAGCTTCAAATTGTCCAAAATTTCCATGCCACTTTTGGTTCGTTTTATCAAAAACTTGAATAATGATTCTCTGTTCCATAAATTTGTTGTTCATCTTCAGAACATGATTGCAAAACTTATAAGTTTAACAAAATTCCAGTCCGGCTACAAAACGCAACCGATTGATACAACGGCTTACACAATACTGACAGGAAGATTATAATGCATGTTAATTATAACTAGCATCCGTTGAAGACAAAGTCTTCGATATCTCCCGCCCAAGTAAATGAGGATTAACAAACTTATATTCCCGAAGCGTGTGCAATATGTATGTGAAGTTTCCCCTTGATCTGACCAGCCGTTCTGGAGAAGAAGATGTTTGGTGGTTTTAGGGTAAATTTGATATGGCCGCCAAACCATGTGACCTATCAATTATAAATTAACAAACTTCTGAAAGGATGTCTTGGGGAAAGTGTATGTGAAATTTTGCCTCAATCTGTCCAGCCGTTCTGGAGAAGATTTTTATAATTTATTAATTTTCAATCCAAGATGGCTGACGAACCATGTGACCTATGACATCATAAATTTACATTCTGCCTCCAATCCTCCAGTGGAATACGTGTGTGAAGTTTCGTGTTAATCGGATGAGATGTGTTTTTCTATCCAAGAAGGCCGCCAAACCATGTGACTTGTGACGTCATAATTTTTACTATGTATGCAGACGTGATGGAAGATGACAGTTGCAAATTTTCGCTTCGTTAGGTTATGTGATTCCAGAGAAAACATTATTTAATATTTTTTTTGAATCCAACATGGCTGCCAAACTATGTGACCTATCAATTAGAAAATATCAAAAGGCACCAGTTCACCACTTGCTTGATATGTGTACCAAATTTCGTAAATATATCTTGAGGGGATTTGTAGTTAAGCTCCGGAAACGAAATGTGACGGACGAACGGAACCCATTTCTATATGTCCCGCCAACTTCTTTGGTTGGCGGGGGATAAAAACCCATGCCAGTGCTGCCACCTGTCAAGAAAAAAACATCAGCCCTGGAACTTTATTGTTTGACCACGTATCTACATATGTCCAGCCACTAATAATGACACATTTTATGATGTAATAAATAAACAGCATTTATTAATGTTGTTTGTGTTCCTATTAGAGCATAATAGAATAAATTGCATACATCATTCGTGTTGGTATTACCCAGGGTCATGTCTCCACTGTGAGGGGTCAGGGGAAACAATTTATGATTTTCACCTAAACACGTTCCACAGTGCAAGTGGTTTACTGACCCCTGCTGCAGACAGGGTGAATTATTAGCCATAGCACAGAATATATTTGCCCCACCTCCCCCACTAAGCCCACCCTCAGGCTGCTCCCAAAGGGTGCAGGTGTTTATAGTGTATTTGTTTCGTGAACAATGCTGGCTGTTCACGTGAACATGGCTGATTTTGCCGCTGAGGCAAACATGGATCTTTCAATCCTCAACAAATACCGACAACAGTCTGACTGCCTTCTGACTGCGGAAGACTTTCAAGACTTTGAGAAGGAGCCCTTGGCACCAGACTGTCATAAGCCGACGACACGTCCACCAAGGCGGTTGACATATTTTGTTTTCTCTGGACTAGCCTCGATGATGGTGGAGAGGGCAGGGACCTGATCACAGGTACTGCGTCCAGGCCTAAACCCCCTCTGCTCATCAGGGAGGAAGGCCTCCAGACTGGGGGTTAAAAAAGATAGGGCCCTCTCCATCAGGTACTGCGTCCAGGCCTAAACCCCCTCTGCTCATCAGGGAGGAAGGCCTCCAGACTGGGGGTTAAAAAAGATAGGGCCCTCTCCATCAGCTTTCCTGTCATGGATAGTGGAACCATAGGGTGGTAGTTGCACTGCAAGTCTGCTGGCTTTCCAGTTTTTAGGATGGTAATAACATCAGCCTTCTTCCAGTCTATCGGAATTTGCCCTGTTTCATGGATGGCCCAATCTAGTGCCCAACTGTGTCTGTGGACGTCCTCCTGCAGTTGGGTTCCTTTTTTATTAGGAGGTTGGTGGCAGGATTTGCACTCCAGCCACCGTAAAACCCTTCATTCCGCAAAACACAAAAACAGAAAAAAAATCTGAAAACCCACTCCGTGGGAGTACCTCCTGTGCAGCTTCCCTTCGCAGAGCAGCTCACTGGATGACAGGATTGGGGCAAAGCCTTCGGGACCCCCAATCTTTGATGATTGGAGGGAAACCACAGGGTAACATCCCTGGGTCAGATTGCGGGAGAGTGTGTCGGAGTGGTGCTGAAGTGTCGTCCACCAGACGGCGATCTAGTTGAGTTAACCTCAGGTGGTCCCTTCGGGTGGGTGCCTGGAATGTGCTATACGTAAGAGAGGATGATCACCTGTCTCTGTTATCGTCTGAGCTCAAGCGTTTGGACATCGGGATTGCAGCTCTCTCTGAGGTTCGAAGACCGGATTGTGGCGAGATAATGGTGGGTGGTTACACCTACTATTGGTCTGGTCGCTCTGATGGTTACCATACCCAAGGAGTTGCTGTAGCTGTGTCCAATAAGCTGACCCCAATGATAATTGAGGT
>BROF01002233.1:103830-123468 GCA_024346535.1 Eptatretus burgeri | reverse complement strand
AAAAAAAAAAAAAAAAAAAAAAAAACTGCCACTTTAAAACTGCTGGAAGTGATGACCAGATACCAAGATGTCCCGCTTTGATGCAACCCTGTTTTGATTGGACACCTGACCCTGACCCTCGATGTTTATTACTATTGAATTGAATTTAGAATGGGATTGAAATTGATTCAATTCAAACGAGAAAAAGAGCAATCAGAGATTGCAGACCCTTGCCAGGACATTTATTTAGTATTTGTGTGGAGGAACCTTGGGAGCCTCGTTGAGGAACCTGGATAGGATTTCTGTTTCAGCTGCTATTCCTCTACCCTTAAACCTATCCAGGCACAGCCAAGTGAGCCTTATTAAAAAACAATAGCAAAATTAAAAAAAGAACCCAGATCAAAAAATTTAATACGTCTGCTTCTGGACCATGTGTCCGATCGGGTTGATATTTAAAACATATATTCCCCATCATTACTAGATCATAATTGTGAAGTTTCACATCGATTGATAAAGCAGTTCAAGAGAAAGAATTTTTTTTAAAGATTTTTGCTCAATCCAATATTGCTGCCAGACGATGTGACATCAATTATTCATGAATACCCTGGTATTCCCAAGGCTTGGGGAACATTTGTGTGAAGTTCCCCTCGATCTATCCAGCTGTTCTGGAGAAGAAGATTTTTTCAATGGGTTTGGCTGCCAAACCATGTGACCCATGACGTCATATGTGTGAACCTTTTGTTCCTCATGGATAGGCGGTCATACGTGTAAAGTTTCACCTCGATCTGTTCAGCACTTCAGAGAAGAAGGCTTTTGAAGGTTTTTGTTTTTGTTTTTAAAACAATATGGCTGCCGAATCACGTGAAAGATGACAAACACCGCCCGGAGGAAAACACTGCCCGGATGCGTCCGGAGGCAAACACCGCCTGGACACGTCCAGTGCCAGGCTGTCCAGAGACAAACACCGCCCGGACATAGCCACCGTCCAGACACATATGGAGATAACCACCATCCAGATACGTCCAGAGACAGACAGACAGACAGAGAGGGGTGAGGGCAGAGTGAGAGAGGTGTGGGAGGAGGGTGCTGGGGAGGGGGTAGAGCAAGGATTAGATAAAGAGAGAGAGGGGTGAGGGTCGGGGAGTTAGCATAGAGAATATGTGATGCTATAGGAACAACACACACACGCGCACGCACGCACGCGCACACACACGCACACACACACACACACACACACACACACGAAGGTGGATACTTTAGACACCTGGGGTGGGAGCATTTATTACCCATGCTATCTGCCTGGCAAAGGTCTGCCTGCATGCGTGAGTGCTCATACATGCAGTTTGCACCCCTCTGGTTGGCTCACTCCGAATTTAATTCGTACATGCTAAGTCAGTCCCCTCAACAGAGGGGGAGGGGCAAGAAGCAGGGGGAGGTGGTGGGGTGGGAGAGATAGAGAGATGGGGTGGGAAAGAGGGAGAGGGGTAGGAGAGAGAGGGGTTGGATAGGGGTGAGAGAGGTGAGAGAGGGAGAGGGAAGTAAGAGGGGAGGCGGACAGGGATTCCAGCAGAGGAGACACTGAGTTTAACGTCCATCCGAGCGAAGGCACACATACTGATGAATCACCCTGCCTGTGAAACACCAGGATGAAAGTTTATAGCTGGGTTTCCATGAGCTTTCCAACAATAGATTAGAACACAGGCAACACAGATTGAGCATGCATACCTCTTAGCTTTCCTGCCGTGATTTGGCGATTCATAACTTCATCACAACTGAAAACATTTTTTACTCATTGTGATCATATATTATATTTTGCCTTCCTACCTCCGGTATCAAACCGCGGTATCGCCATTGATTGAAGCTTGAAGAACGCAATCCATTAAACGGTTGAAGAAACTTTGAAAAACACGTTTCATTTTTATTTGTATTTATCTGTGCCGAAGTGATGGGTCATATAATGGAAGATCGTACAAAAAGGGGAAATGTGGTGTAAAATATAATTTCACATTTTCAGCGAGCCAGCCATTACCTGTTGCACCGCAGAACAACACGTGGCCAATGCACGCGAGTGGCCCCTGAGCTTTGTTTAAGTCAATCGACATACAGTATTCAGTGACAGTGTGAATATTGTAGAGCGCTCGCAAAGTGGTTTAAGCACTCCAACAAAATTGGTGATAAGAAACGGCTCACTTGGCACGTGATTACCAATCACCGAACTGTCATATTAAACATACACCTCAGCAGAGACGTCCAAAATGTCAAATATGTCAGAATTGGACCAATTAACACTTTTTTTTTAGCAGTGAGAACTGCTACCATGTTCGATTCTGGAGCTTAAAATTTGTAATTCGGCTTAGTTTAAGAGATTCTCCAGGTTTTCGCATGTGCAAAGATGAAATATAGCCACGAACGCTGATGTCTCCGGGCATTTACAAGCATTGCAATGTACCCAGCGATTCTTAGCTGTGATAGACACGCATGCGGTATAAGTGAGGAAAGTGGGGGAAAAAAACAGCAACTTTATCATGAAGAAATTGTTGCAGCCTGTTCCAAGTCAAGGCATGGTAGAGCAGGCCAAAAAACATGGCGGCTTCAGACCGCAGCGTGGTAACCCAGGATATGCCTCAAGACCCCAGAGAGCGAGGTGGACAAGGATCGCGTGATGAAGGATAAAATTTAAAATGGCCGTTAGTTACCTTCATCAGGGGTTTTTTAATTAACCCAAACATCCGATTTTCAATCTGCACTTCCTTGGAGTTTTCTTACTATGCATGCAAAGTTTCAGGCTGCTAGGTTTCATGGTTTTGGAGTTATGGAGGAGACACACTGACACACACACACACACACACACACACACACACACACACACACACACATTGACATTTATTAGGGTAGATTGCTTTGATAAATATTTACGATATATAATTTTGTGTGCTCCTGTCTCCTTTTAAAGGGCCCCTGCTGTCATAAAATAATAAATGTTGCCATTGGAACTGCTGCATTGATCTCCCAGTGTCGCTTCTTCAATCATGGAAAGGGTTTTAAAATGCATTCTTCTGATGAAACAGACACAAATTGATTATCAGCTTTCCACCCAAGTCAATCGATCATTAGCTTTCCCATGACACCATTTTTAGCTCACCTGTTCAAAGAACAGAGAGCTATAGAGATACCCCCGGCGTGAGCGTCAGTGTGAGCGTGAAAATGCTAAAGTTTTTGGTGCAAGTTATTTTTTCCTTTCTAATGTTTTTATCTACCACACTATTTTTTATACGCCTGATATATCGACATATATATATATATATATATATTGGGGCGTATTATGTGATGCCGGTCGTCTGTCTGTCTGTCTGTCTGTCTGTCTGTCCGTCCGTCCGTCCGTCCGTCCGTCTGTCCCTGTCCGCACTCTAACTCCCAAAGTTTTCAACTTTCAGGTTTCATATTTGGTACATTGGTACAGACTGTGGAGATGGTGTCGCGACATACATTCGTCATCTAAAGTGGTTGCCATGGCAACCAGGATGCTGTTTTCCATCCGTTCCTGTCCGCACTCTAACTCCCAAAGTTTTCAACTTTCACGTTTCATATTTGGTACATAGGTACAGACTGTGGAGACGGTCTGTTGTGACATACATTTGTCATCTAAAGTGGTTGCTGTTTTCCATGTAGTAGCACAATTCTGTATATACCTTCTTGTTTGGGTGTATATTGTGCTCACTTGCGCTCTTGTTACTGATTACAATATACAAATACATATATTGCTTTAAAATTATACTTCACTGCAATGCTTTATAAAAAATATTAATTATTAGACTCGTCTTTTAAAAACTATAAATGTATAAACAGGTGAGCATTGGGTAGATTTGACATCAACTCTGGTTATTATCTGCAACAGCATGAACCTTTTAGCTAAAAGCGTGACATACGGACGGACCCTTCTCCTTTTAGGAATAGATCCTAACTTGCTACATCTACTGCATGCTCACCAACCCCCACTTATAAATCCTTGTGAGTACAACAAATGTCTTTCAATATGAGAGAGGCCTTTGTCCTGCAGTTGATTGAAATAGTCTGGCGTGATGATGATGATTATATTGATGAACCTCAAAGACTTTCCAATGCATGATGCATGTCTGCCAAGAATATATCGGCATAATCTATATATTAATACTGAAGGGCCAATTTTGTGCTCCTCCTAGCGGTCGCGTCACGTTTTTCTCGGTACTGTGACCTGGACTGAAAGAAACTTCGTACCTGTAAGAGTGCATCGCACATATTGGCAATAGTCAACCTTCAACTCTGAAGCAGAATAAACACTTTTCGTTTTACATTCGTTTACATGGCGACGTGTGACATCACCGCTGAGAGGCGTCAGGACGTCATGACATCATCGGTCATTCGGTGACGTCATTAGGTCTGCCGTCGACAGACCGTTACCGCTGAGAGGTGTAATTCCACTCCTCGAAAAATAGCGTCTGCAATGTAAAACCGTCTTCTGCACATGCTGACTCCCTCAGAATGTGAATTTGACACAAAAAAATGTAACAAGAAACATTGTATCTTCTATATTATTACGGCTGTGGAAATTCGCATTGCACCATAAAGGGCCCTCAGGTGAGATATCTTCATAGGTACATGTGTAGTTAGCCCAAACCCGTTGTATAGAGGGAATTTATGTGATTCATCCGGGCTGCGACGCTTTGAGTGAGCCATTTTTTTCTGTTCTATCTTTATTTTGAACCAACCACGTCTCAATCGCCAACACACAACAACCACGCCACCGCCACCATCTACGCTCCCACATCATCACATCACTGCCATTCCCAAACGGCACCATAACCATCAAACCACCTTCGCCTCTCTCCTTCACAACCAACAACCGCACAACCTGTGAACACTGAACGTCGGGCTGTCTCGGGCCCGTTCGGCGATTGGTGCCGAACGCACCGAGCCGCGAGCTCAAATGGCGGCCTTTCCGAGGGGAAAATTCGGATCAAAAACGCTACACGCCCACTTCTCCTCCGTCCAATTAGTGAGCGCGGGGCGGCTTGACCCCGCCTCCAAGCGTGTATATGTGAAGTCCGTATATGCAAATTTTAGGATCAGGAGAGGTTCACGTCCATTTTTGCCCGACCAATGGCTGACCGGGGGGGGGGCGGCGTGGCCCCGCCTCCAATCGCGTTCTGATCCTAAAATTTGCATATTGGCTTCTCCTGCCCGCCTATAAAAAGGCGAGCGCAAGGCGAATTGAGAGTCGAGTCGGTCGGGTGAGGAGAGTGCGGAACTGAGAAGAGTTGCAGAAAGAGTTGAGTTCTGGAGTTGCCTGAGGAGGGTCGTTGAGAAGTGGCTGTTGGGGACGCGTTGCGTTGAATTGGTGAAGTTGAGACTAGTGCGCGTGGTGGAACTGCAGGCAAGGGAGCTTGGGTCCGAAGCGAGAAGGACGGCGGTCGGCGACGAGGTTACGGTGTGGGGGATTGCTCGTCTCATCGCGGGACCCAAGCCAGCCAGCCATTCTCCTCCCCCAGGGCATCAACAATTCCCCCTTTCTCCCGCGCTGAGATAGTGCAAAAGGGGGCCCCGTTCACACCCCACCCCAAACGTCGTGCCAACGAAACCCGCCAAGGAGCACGGAGTCGGGGCACAGCCGCGCGGCCACATTTGCGGCTCACCCGCCAACGCATCACGAGGACGTGGGTAGGACCCCCCCCCCCCGATCTCGCGGACCTGGCCGCTCCTCTAGGTCCCGCGCACATTTGGCCTACAGGCCTGTCTGCCTCCTTCTCCATGAGGGTGGCTTCTTTCCTTTGCTTTTGTGTAAATGTGTGTTGACGCCATCTGTAAAGTAAAACTGTATAGGTGTTGCCGTGTGTGTGCGTAGTCGGTATTAACTCTGCGTCGTTGTTGCTTTTATTGTTTTGGTTGCTTTATGTGCATTTTGACTGTATGGCTGTATATACGTGCTTTCCGTGTGCCGGGAAATAAATGTGCATTGTGTGAACTGTTTTCCCGTTTCGCTTCATCTTTTCTCTAATTGAATCTCCATCCTGCTTCACATAAAGGGTTCGTAGTGGGTGCAAAACGTCCGGTAAATAATCTGAACCGTCGAGGTCGACGAAAACACCGCTCGGTTATCCCGATCGTACGGAACGGGCCGCCCAAGCGGCTCGTGTCCGGAGTCGACCTGCGGCGAGGTACGATCGCCCGGTTTACCATCCACGTGGGTACTTAGGTAGGTTGAGTTTGGCGAACAACCCTATCCTACGTGGGTGGCCGATTGGCACGATTGTGGTGAGGTCAAAAGGCCTACCTGTGACTGGCTCCGGGCGATAGTTTCCGGAGGGTCACGACTGAATTGTCCGTCCGCTGGGTGACGTGCCGCGATCCGAGTTACGTGGCCGTCCGCACGCCAGCGGGCGCGAATTCGCAACAATATATTAATACTGAAGAACCAATTTTGTGCTCCTCCTCGCGGTTGCGTCACGTTTTTCTCGGTACTGTGACCTGGACTGAAAGAAACTTCGTACCTGTAAGAGTCCATCGCACATCGTGGCAATAGTCAACTTTCAACTCTGAAGCAGAATAAACACTTTTTGTTGAGATGGGGGCGAGAAGTGAAGAGGCGGGGGTGGTGGATGAATACACGGGGGCAGGGAGTGAAGAGGCGGGGGGCAAGGTAAGCAAATTTTTGGGCGGGGGTAAGCAAATTGAAAGCGGGAGACGGGGGGGGGAATGGGGCGGGGGCTGGGGTGAATTAGGCAGGGTTGAGTGTGAGGGGGGTGGATAGGGGGCGGGGAATCAAGAGACGGGGGTCGGGGAGTGAAGAGGCGGGGCCGGGGTAATTAAATTTTGGGCGGGGGTAAGCAAATTGAAGGTGGGGGGAATGGGGCAGGAGCGGGGGATGAGTAGGCGGGGGCAAACACGCCCTGTCCAGTCCATGTCCCTCGAGTGTGGGTGAGCTGGTGAGGGTGGTTGAATGAACAGAATACGTCTGTGACAGGGCTTCGGCTGGTAATAAATATTAGCAGCAGCAGCAACAGCAACATTACCATTCTTGGATTTCTATTGAACCTCGAAATGAAAATTTGTGCACAACAATTCATGAACTTCGATGAGCTCGTGAAACTCCCCAAATGATCCCTCAGGTGTCTCTTTCTATGTCGAGTTCTTTTGGGATGCTTATTGTCGATTTATACTTATTGTCTTTTCTTCTCCAGTGACACCAACGAGGTGGACATCCCAATGAACACGCGTGTGGGAACAAAACGTTACATGGCTCCTGAGCTTCTCGATGAATCTATTAACCATAATCATTTCCAGTCGTACATCATGGCTGACATCTACAGCTTCGGACTCATCTTATGGGAAGTAGCCCGGCGCTGTGTTTCTGGAGGTAGGTCAAGGAGAAAGTTGGAAGAAGTGTAAGGGGATTATTCGCACATGCTTGAAATTCAAATGATTGCTTATTTTTCACTAATTCTTTGTTTGTTGTGGTTTTCCATTCTCTTTAATCCGAAAATTTGATTTTTTTTGGTCTGTATGTTTAATCGTTGACATTTTGTTTCTCAGTACACTACGAATACAAGCTTTTGTTTCATGCTTTGATTAGAGTGAGGAACACTTGTCATTCAATCAAAATGAGTAAGTTTTCAGTTCGCACTTGCTATGCAAATAATTCATTATTTCTCTTGTTTTTAGGAATAGTCGAGGACTACCAAGTCCCATATTATGACCTTGTACCTGCGGATCCCTCATATGAAGCAATGCGTGAGGTTGTTTGCATAAAGCGCCTGCGGCCATCTTTTCCAAACCGTTGGAGCAGCGATGAGGTGAGTACGAAAGTCAACTTTGATGGAAGGACCAGTTCATCTGCATAATTCACCACATACAACTTAGTCTTGCTGTAATTTCTGAGTGAGAAGCGAAAAATTTCAAGATAGCCTGATTTTTAACATAACACCGGAAGTTGACCAGTATATTGGGATTGCAGGATGGCCCAAAGTTATGCACACTCGCCTCTGAGCTATCTCGCATGGGTTCGAATCTCGGCCCAGCTATAAAATGGTGCCTCACAGGCTGGGTGATTCATCAATGTGTGTGCCATACCCCTCGGATGGACATTAAACTGGGCGTCCCATCTGCCAGCATTAGTTGGAGGATGTTAAACACCCCACGTTGTCCTTTGTGAGGAGTAGGAGAGCTATTTCCGGTACCATGGCCAAATTCCAACTTCCTGCCCTGATTCACAGAGGGAATTTCATCAGCGGCACATCCACACCCTCAGCCAATGATGCTAACCCACAGCCTCATGCTGCATAACAACAAAGAAGAATGTACATGACGAGATGCATATTCCCGTCTCGCCATTGAAGATTGGTTTGTTTCTGCATTGGATGTGTGACAAGCTCGTGCATGTTGGTCTCCTTCACCTTCCGACAGAAGTTCAAGGCATTATACACAAAAGTACTAAAATTTATGCTGTTCATAAAAATGTTTCGCAACTTTCGGTAATATTGAATAACGACCAATTTGGCTCCCTGCTGTACAAATACAGTTCACCTGCTTTCCTTTCCTGTACCTGAACCTTTCACACCTCACTGCTACTTCATCTCGAAAGGAACGTACACATCGGAGTTGTAGGTAGTAGTACATTTGTACAGCACATTCATAACGCCAAAATTGATGTTCACAGCACAATCAATTATCGAATGTAGATGTGCACAGGGTGTATTCATTGACATGGAAATATGTCCATCCTGTTCAGTGAATTCCCCAGTAGCTTACTGAAGGTAGAATGTTCGCAAAGGCAAGATGGCTGCCTCAACAGAAATTCCCAGGGCATTGCCCAAATTTGCCTGACGGTGCATTTTTTTCATCATAGTGTGAAATGAAAAAGTTAAGAATGATCAGCTCTCGTAATACTCTGTTTTTGAAGGCTGAGTTTAATTTTCTTTACATGATGCCTTGTACTTGTTAGGAGGTTTCCATGTACTGTACTTTTCCCTGTGTCCTTCAGTGCCTTCGTTCCATCGCAAAGCTTATGGCCGAGTGCTGGGCACACAACCCAGCGTCCCGCCTCACTGCTCTGCGCGTCAAGAAGACTCTAGCCAAGATGTCTGAATCCCAGGACCTCAAGATCTGAAGCAAGTTGTAACGAGAGGGCATCGTTTGACTCTTTTGGCAGTGGGTTTTTACTTTCCAGCCCAGAGGAGGATTTAAAATAAGCATCGGGATGCAAGGGAAACTCCTCTCTGTGAGAACAATGGAAGGCATTGCAGCTCTAATTCCCAATGAATATTGAGGCTTGGTGCTCCCTCAGAGCAGCCAGGGTTAGCCCGGCCACGGAGGGAGACGATAAGCGGAAAATAGGATTAGAACTCCATGGACTGATGAATGGCTTGGACTTTTTTTGGGCCAGTTTCTGACGCTGCATTGCTGTGCATAGAACGAACTCACTGTTGGTGAGTTGTTGTTTTTAGCACTTCAGATGAATGGACATCAAGTCGACGATGAATGTTTATGTTTTTGATTAAATTCAAGGGGAAATTTCCGAACACAGAACACTAACAAGTAACACTGCAAAGGTTCTTGTATTTATGTATACATCAGGCCATACACGACCGCAGTTTGGTGATATGTATTTATATCATTTGTTTACCAAACCGGTTTGGATCACAGACCCCTGGTACTATTTTCAAGAGTCCTGGCATCATTCATTGCTCTGAACAGAGCTTGATTATTGGCGATTCTGGAAGGACTGCGTGCACATAATTTTGTGTACGTTTGCAATCCACAATGGGCCTGGACATTCAGAAGTTCCGACGTTCCTTTTTTTGTTCTTTGACTGGGCGGCCATACTTCTGATAAATTGTTCACCGACAAACATGTTATTAGAGCTATGGTTGACCCAAATGGTTCCCACATGTTAAACACACTGACCCTTTACAGGAAGTGTAAATTGCCTTTTGCAGGTGGTGTAAATAATGTAAAAGACAGTATTTTTCACGTGTAAAATTGTGTGTTAGAAAAACGAACTTCTGAAAAAAGACTGTCATATTTGATACTATGAATTAAGTGTTGAGAATAAAATAGTATTCCTTTGTCATGCTGTTATTTTTCCATTTTGAGGCAATTTCAAGAGATTTAACTTTTGAACTGGAGATTTAAAAGTGAGCATTTGGGATTCATTTCGAGGAAAATGAGGTTCTCCTATTTATTTATTTTTAATAATGTGGGACGAAATAACGTGTGAATGCTCACGAGGCCTTTCGTGTGTGTGTGTTTTTACACTGACTCGGTTCTGCTCACCAGGCACTTTTAACTTGCTGTTGATCACATGACATCAGTGATTCAAATCGTCTTTTCAACATAATTTTCAGCATTTCGACGAAAATGTCGATTTCAAGATGGTAACCATATTTGTTCTGTTCATAAGTGCAAATTGGACTCATGGGAATACAGGAAATACGACAAATATCCGTGGGTGAGAGGTATCGCAGTCGCACCATTTCCTATTCATACAAGTGAGCAGCGGCGGATATAACACACACATATGGTTGGACACTTCAACTTTCACCAATAGATGCAAAAATCTGGTATAATTACTCTTGTCACCCCAAAACAAAACAAAAACCATATAATTTACAATGGCACTCATAGCCGATACAGCTCCCACACCAGGCAGATTACCATTAAATAAATACCAAGCCAACCATGTTCACACGAGGTAATCCAGCAAGGTTCAAAGTCCACTCACTGGCAGCGATGGTTGAAGGTTTGGGGAGAACGCAGCCATCTATGAACCTTCGGGCCTTGCACTGGTCCATGTCCTCGGGAGTTTGCAGTTTGGGGAGATGCAAGCTATTAGCTTTTTGGGTGAGTTGAGAAAGTTCAACAACTCTTTCATTGTGCAGAGGCACAACCGGTACGTTTCCAAATATTTTCAGCTTATTATAGAAGCTTTGTCGGCCATTTTAGGTTGCAATCCTTATTTCACACACAAACTATACACTTTATGTTGCCCTGAACACTGCCTTTCCTGAGGTTTCTGTGCATGTGCACAGAGCATTTTTGGGTGGATGACATAATTTCAAACGTTGCATATTCTTCAATTTTCTGATCACTTTGCCTTGTAAAAGCCTTCCTCTCTGTAAGCTATGTTATTCCTTAGGTTTCCTCTTCCACATCTTATTTGCTAACACATTGCAGTTCTCTTTTTCCATGTTGGTCTGGTCTCACCTGAGGACCACTGAGATGAGATTTTGGACCAAAGGCTCATTAAAGAGTAAAACTAGAAAGGCACTCTTTGGAGTGCATACCTCCACCAGCTGAAAAGTTTACGTTTTGTATCCCACTGACAGATTGGATCGGCATCGGCCCCTGAACCAAAATCTAATCAGCTTGTTCTTGTCACCTACCCAACTTATCCACCAAGTTTTGTATCTAAAACTTTTTGAAAAATCATGCTATATCTCGTTTTTGCCCCACACTCTCCCCTCCCCCCCACCCCCCAAATTTTTTTTTTTCTCAATTATGAACAAGCACTTTAAAAAATGAAAAAAATCCTCGTATCCTGATCATCAGTAAAATCTAATAACTTCGTCCTTATCACACACCCAACTTGTCCACCAAGTTTCTGTCCATACCCTTTTGAAATATCATGCCTGCAGACAGACAGACAGACAGAGAGACAGACAGACGGGGGTGAAAACATACCTCCACCACCGAAAGTGAAGGAGGTTATGTTTTCACCCCTTTCTGTCTGCTATGCCTGTGTACAGGATATCTCAAAAAGTTGTGGACAGATTTGGTGTGTGACCACGATGAATTGATTCGAGTTTGGTGTAGATCCAGATCCGAGAATTTTTTGTTATTGATTCTTCACCATTGCTAAAACCGATGTATAGCACAATGTCTCAAAAAGTTGTAGACAGATATGGACGAATCTTGGACAATTTGGGTGTGTGACAAGGACGAATTGGTTCGATTTTGGTGATGGTCTGCATTCAGATCCAGATACGAGAATTTTTTTAATTTTGTTTGTGATTCTTACCATTGAGAGATTCGGCTAAAAACGATATATATTATGATATTTCAAAAAGGTTTGGATGGATTACAACAAAACTAGGTGGATGAGTCTGTTAAGTCACAATAACAAGTGGATTCGATTTTAGTTCAGGTTTTCAGATCAAGCCGATCAGTGGGATACAAAATTTAAACTGTTCAGCCTGGCGGAGGTATGTGCTCTACCGAGTATGGTTCTCGTTAAACGTGTGCTGATGGAGAAATACTAATCTCAGTCGGGAATGGTACACCCACCGTATGCTTTGTTTGTAGACTTGAAAAAACCTCAACATTTATCTCATCGACATCTGCCAGGATAAACGGAACTATATTCCTCAATGACCGCATTCATGGTACAAACTGCTTCTTTTTTTTTCTCGATACAATCGTGCAGTGATGTTGCGCATTGTGACCGACTGTTGTAAGGAAACCTTTAATCGAGCAGTTTTATTTGTCCTTCTTATCAAAACACCACTCGCAGAGGAAAGATGCAAGAAGATCGCTTTTTGGACACATCCTTAAATCTTAGCATCACCCTAACCAGGTTTTACAGTGCTTTATCTACTTAGAGTCCAAACGAAATGCCCTTCCTTTCTCAGTTGGTGAGCAAGACTATCCTTCGCTCCGTCCCTTTCACTGACATTCCCAGAGAATGTTTATTGGCCTTTTCCTAATTTTTTTTTCTTTCCAGTCACAGCGGCTCCTTCCTTCCCTTTGACTCTTTGTCAGGAAATATTTAAACTTTTACGTAACGTAAAACAAGAGTCCTGGCTTGGAAAACTTTTGTTTTGAACGCGTCGTACAAGGCGCCTTGCTTCGTTAGTGTTGGCTAGGGGCAACTTGTTTTCATTGTGTGCTTATCTCTTCTTCCATAGAAACTTGCTTTTTCATTGGTAGATTTCGCTCAGTGTTGCTTTGACTCCATAAAAAAGCGATTTGAGAAAATGAGATGGAAGATAAAAACCACATATTGGAAGTTAATTTGTAATCCAGACAATGGATCAGTACAGGACCAAGGAACTGTTATATTTCCAGGAGTACGATGGAAAGCCGCTTTAAGCTCGATTATATACTCTCGGTCGTCAAAATATTCTCCAATGATCTATAAGTCGTAGGTGTGGAAGAGCTAGAGCAGAATGGAAGGGATCAAAATGCAAAATGGGGAAACACCAACGGCAGAGTAGAAGTGAGACTGAGATCAAGGAGAGGGGGATAAAAACACATGGGGGTAAACAAGTTGAATGAAACACAGCAAGAAGAGGAAGGGGAATGCGGGGTGAAATAGAAAAGGAACAAACCAACCGACATCCAATAAACGAAAAGAGGAGAGGGAGGGGGGGGATCACAATAACCTGGAAAAAAGGGACTGCTTGGGAATGGGGTCATTTGGGGAAGAAGAGATCATGAATATGGGAGGGTGACCTGAGGTGGTGGTCAACAGCTGTCTTGAAGCCCTGGGGGGAACAATGGGACTAAACAGACTGGGGAAGTTGGTTCCACAGGTGAGTGAAAAGAGGAAAAAATGAGTGGGGGTGAGCATGAGTGAGCCTTGATTTGGGGAGCTTAACAACAAGAGAGTTGTTGCCCGCGACTGTGTTCGCCCTGCAGAAACCAGGGAGAAACAGAGCCAACAGAGGGTAGATGGTGCAAGACCGAAAAAGATGCTCTAACCGTCACACCACCGAGTATAATTAAAACCTTTCAACCCTGAACACATTGTCACATGACAGCGAAAGATATTTTAAATATTTCATCGATGAACACCTTGTATTGTTGGTTCCAAGAGGAAGGTATCTGCACAGATGCTCAATGGGATTACAAGATCAGGAAGTTGGGACAGCCATGGAAGTCATTGTCATCTTATGCACAATACGGGCCTAATGGACGGTGACATCGTTGACCTGGAGCATCCCGTTCCCACGTTGTCGAGGATGTCACCGGATGTCATCTGCCCCGGAATGGAATTGAGACCACAACCTAGCAGCAAAAGATGACTCAGATCATGACGCCGCGTTAAGCAGCGTGGACTGTTTGAATGATGTATGGGGATTCAGTGCTTAGCGAGCTATCCACAGCATCCAATTGCTTACTTGTGTTGTTTAAACCGCTGAATATGAATTGTTGAAGCACAAAACTCTTCAGTTAAATATATTGTCTATTCACGAGGAAACAGGCTCAAATGCAAATATTGATTTTTACCTTTATCTGGAATTTACATTCCAGATAAAGTAATGCCATCATGCACCATCCGTCCGTCTGTCTCCTTTTTCTACTTCTCCACCCAAACCGCTGGGCCGATCCGGCTGAAAATTTTCAGCAACGATCCCCTCCTGACTGCTAGCAGGAATTGCAAAGCTCGTTCCAGTCACATGACTTTAAGAAGGTCAAAATGGATGACATAATAAATTTCTTCAAAAATCTTCTCCTCCATACCCACCAGTCAGAATTCTACCAAATTTGGGTTACAACACGAGGTCAGGGTCGGGATGTTAAATTGCGAAGGTCATACCAATCACTTGACTAGAAGTGTGTGAATATGGCCGGATTAGTCAATTTTTTGGAAAATCGTGTAAATTCTTTCAAAAATCTTCTCCTCCAGACCCACCACAGAGAATGCTACCAAATTTGGGTTACAACATTTGGATAGAGTCCTGATGTTAAATTGCAGAGGCCGTGCTGATCACATAACTAGAAGTGTGTCAAAATGGCAGTCATGCAAATCCCTTCCAAAATCTTCTTCTCTCGACCCACCTGTTAGAATCCAAACAAATTTGGGTTACAACATTATGGAAGTCATGTGGATCACGTGACCGGAAGTGTGTCAAAATGGCCGACTTCGTCAAGTTTTGGGAAAATCGCATTAATTCCTTTAAAAATCTTCTTCACCAGTCCCACCTGTCAGAATGCTACCAAATTTGGGTTACAACATTAGGACAGGGTCGTGATGTTAAATTGCAGAGGTCATGCTGATCACATGACCGAAAGTGTGTCAAAATGGCGGACTTAGTACAATTTTTGGAAAATCATGTAAATTCCTTCAAAAATCTTCATAACCAAACCCACCAGTCAGAATTCTACCAAATTTGAGTTACAACGTTAGGCCAGGGCCCAGATAAGCTGCAGATGCAATGGTCCCATTTTTATTACATCTGTCTGAAATGGCAATGGAATATTCATGGAGACATTTGAATGGACAAACTGATATTTGATATGGGATTTGAACTTATGATCTCTGCATCATCATGAGAACCTTCAGTTTAAGTCTTTGAACTAATGAGGTGCTTATGATACAGTATCTTAGATCAGATCATGTGTCATTTTGTGTACAGAGCGTCGGTGCTCCGAAGCAGTTTCTATGGCTGGGGTTCCAATCGGGGTTGGGTCTTCACTTCAACCCAGGAAGAAAGGGCAGGAATTTGTAATTTGTTCAGGGTACCGGCGATAGCTCACCAACTCTTCTTGAAGAACACCGTGGGATGTTTAACATCTACCAACTGATGCAGGCAGATGGGACGGCCAGTTTAACGTCCATCCGAGGGATGGCACACACAATAATGAATCACCCTGCCTGTGAAACACCGGGATGACAGTTTATAGCTGGGCCGGGATTTGAACCCAGGCAAGACAGCTTAGAGGCGAGTGTGTATCCCTCTCGGTCGAGGCCATCCTGCCAGCCATTATGAGATCTTACCTTCGTAATAGCTGTACAAGATTCTCGAGTATTTTTCACCAGGCATTTTATGATCAGGTTGCAGTACTTTGTTGTTGGCACATCCATTATAACTGCACATGACACAGGATCTAATCTTTCTTGTTTGTATCTCTTCGCTTGAACCTGATACGACAAAACAGCCATCAGAGTTTTATGGTCATTTGGTGAGTTTTATTGATATGTTAGAAACCCTTTTAGTGGTCGTCACTTTGGCGATTTGAAAGTGAAAATAACAATGACTGTTGATTGCAGTAGTTTTGAGGTTGATGGGAGGAGCAGATTGAAGAGATGAAGACAAGTTGGAAAAATAACCCAAAATAAAATAAAAAGGTATTTACATGTTCAAAAGTTAATTTCGTGGTACTCATGAGTTTTGTAAGAAAATCAAGATGAAGGTGAGAAGAGAATGGTTGGGTGTTGTGGGAAAGACAGGATTTTTTTGGGGGGGGGGGTGATGGGGGATGGGAGAGGAAGGGAGAGGAGGGCAGAGGAGGGGAGGGTAGGAGAATGAATCAATAAACTGAGTGGAAGAAACAAATTAATTCCGTTTTAGTTGAAGAATTTTTCGTTTAACGTTAGTTTTTTGTTTCAGAGACACTTTTGTCTTGTGTTTATCCGCGAGCGCCACCTAGAGATGATAATCTGCATTACTAAGAACCTTTGGATATTGTTGTATTGTATCTAATAACAGGTACAGTATTATAATGTAGGGCTGGCACTGGCAGCCAAAAGGTATGCACACTCGACATTGAGCTGTCTCACCTGGGTTTGAATCTCGACCCAGCTATAAACTGTCACTCTCGAGAGTTGCATTATGGAGTGTGCCATACTTTGTCGAGGATGCTCAGCTGGTTGTCTTGTCCACCTGGATTCGTCTGTGGACAGTAACGTTACAAAGTGACTTTCACAAAGATTACACAATTAACACAAACGGCCAGATCCAATTCCATATTCCTTTCCCAATTCCAAATTCCTGTCCCAATCTAAATTCCTTTCCCAATTCAAAATTCCCATCACAACTTAAATTCCTTTCGCAATTCCAAATTCCTGTCTCAACCGAAATTCATTTCCCAATTCAAAATTCCCATCACAACCTAATTTGCTTTCCCAATTCCAAATTCCTGTCCCAATCTAAATTCCTTTCCAAATTCAAAATTCCCATCACAACCTAAATTAATTTCCCAATTCCAAACTCCTATCCCAATCTAAATTCCTTTCCCAATTAAAAATTCTTGTCCCAAACTAAATTCCTTTCCCAATTCCAAATTCTGATCCCAACTTAAAGTCTTTTCCCAATTCAAAATTCTGAGCTCAACTAAAATTCCTTTCCCAATTCAAAATTAATATTCTATTCTAAATTCCTTTCCAAATTCCAAATTCTGATCCCAACTTAAATTCCTTTCCCAATTCCAAATTCTGATCCCCAACTTAAATTCCTTTCCCAATTCCAAATTCTAATCTCAACTTAAATTCCTTTCCCAATTCCTATCCCAACCTAAATTCCTTTTCAAATTCCTTTCCCAATTCAAAATTCCTCTTCTATCCTCAGTCCTTTCCCAATTCGAAATCCTGATCCCAATCTAAATTCCTTTCCCAATTCCAAATTGTGATCCTCTCCTAAATTCCTTTCCCAAGGAACAAGTGAATAAATTAATCGTGGTGCTCTGACCTAATCCTTTGTGCATTTAATCTTTAAAAATAAAATAAATAAAAGCAAAAGTGTGTCTGTACATATGTCTTTATGGCCAGGGAATACGAGACCCTTCGGCTGATCGGCACCAATTATGTTCAGGGTAGACTCAGGAGGTCCATACTTAAGTTTTCCAAGAAATAATTTTCAAAAAAAAAAAAAATACAAATACAAATTATTTTGTGGTGTTTTTTTGTTTNGGGGGGGGGGGGGGGGGGGTTAGGTGGAAGAAGCGTTCTTCATGAGGAATGAACAAACACCGACAGCACATTCACATTTTGAGGACACCCTCTCACAGAAACATTCACTGCATATAATCATACAAGTATGTAATCATCCATCGATGCCTAATCTACCTCAATAGTCCTGCCAATGTCCATGCACCGTCCACCCCCAATATCTGTAGGGACCTACCTAATTGAAGTTACAGTTGAAAACCGACCGACTGTTTCTGCTGCCAGGTGGACCTTTCCAGGTGGACCATTCCATGCATTAATTGGTCTGAGTCACAATGACCCTGACACAGTCACAGCCAGAGTCCTTTGGTGTGATGTGAACGTTCACAAGGTTATCGAACATGTCACCGAGACCGGGAAGGATATCCAAGGGGGCGTGGGGGGGGGGGGGTAATGGTTAGTCTCGTGACATATTACCCCTCCCCCCCCCGACTCCCCAATACTCTTATGAGGTGTTGCCAACATTCTAAGAACGAGATGCCACAATAATCTCGGACACATTACAATTAATTAATAAAGTATAAAGTATAAAGTGGCGTTTAATATATAAATAAAGACAAATTTCTTCGTGTTTTTAATTTCGAAAAATAAGAAACATTGACGGGTTTTGTTCGTATAACTTTTGAACGTCCGACGTTTTAACAATAAACGTGCATTGGACATTTTACAAAGCGTTTTGAAGTCTGGTTCCAAACAAGGATGCCGGCAGGTCCGAGCGAGCTGGGTCTCGCTGTGTGTGACGTGTTGCGTTGCCCCCTCTCCCGTTTTTTAAATCCGCTTCGCGTTGAGAAGGCTGGCTCGAAGAGAGCTCGTTGTTGTTGTTGTTGTTGTTGTTGTTGTTGTTGTTGTTGTTGTTGTTGTTGTTGTTGTTGTTGTTGTTGTTGTTGTTGTTGTTGTTGTTGTTGTTGTTGTTGTTGTTGTTGTTGTTGTTGTTGTTGTTCCTCCAATCCGCTTCCTCGCTTCCTCTTCTTCTTCTTCTTCTTCTTCTTCCAAAACCTAAAGGACGCGGCTGTTGGACACATTTGTCCTTGTTGTATTTAATGGTGCAAAACTCACAACAGAAGGTGTTTCTCTTTTCAACTTTATAATAATTTTATTTTCACTTGTGCTCTCAATATCTTATATCAGGTGTTATTTTAAATTTTCCTCTTCAGTAATGACCTTTTCAGTCACCGAAAAACAACCACAACAACTTGCTTTCTCTTCTCTACGCCGATTGGTCAATTGCGGGGGCGCTGATTGGTGAGTGGCTAAACCTGCTGATTGGTCAGTAGCGAGATCGTTGATTGGGCCGTTTGAGTTCGCCGGATTTGAATCTTTCGTGTTCGGTTCCGCAAACTTACCTGGTGAGTTGTGATATCGAGATATGGGGTGTTTGTTTGGGGTGTTTGTGGAAGTTTGCTCTTGACTCATTCATGTCTTGGAAATATCAATAACATCACCCGAGCTCCGAGGATGTTCTTCATTCAAATGCCTTCATTTGTTCCCCGTTCGGCCCCAAGGGATCCCCCTTCTTGTCGTCGTCGCCAGATTCCGCCCCCCCCCCAATTTTCGTACCCCCCTTGGCTCTTCTGTTTTTCACTGAAACTGCTCCCCCCCCCCATTGAGATCCTCTCTCTTTCCTCCTCCCTCGAATTATCTCTCTTCTCGCCTCCTTCCCAAGGCCCAACCCCCGATATATTTTCCCTCCTCTTCTCGGGGACAGATCTCCCCCTCCCTTCAGGATATCCTCCTTCATTGCGCCTTCACCACCAATTTTTTTTCTCCTCTGTTGTTCTCCATTAATTGTCCAGAATCTCTTGTTTGATTTTTTTTTCTCTTCTCTTCCCGATCGTGAACTGAATTCCATTGGAGGTGTTTTTGGATACTGCGACCTGAGTGGACAGTTGTATGGAGGTGCGAGCTGAGAATGGACAGTTGTATGGGGGTGCGAGCTGAGGGTGGACAGTTGTATGGGGGTG